>CM021320.1:7398097-7410140 GCA_010645155.1 Tigriopus japonicus | reverse complement strand
AATCAAGGATTGAGTGTCGTGGGGAAATCACCTAAAAAGACGATCCAATCTCGCTACGATTATGGGGTTGATACGTGTCATACGAGACACATTCTTGGATTTCGGGAGAAATACCTCAATTGCGGGCTTGAATAATGCGGCCAAGGCCAAATCAATCATACGTTCCTTGATTTGGTTGTCTTTATTTACCGTGGGTTTATATTACACATTGATGGGGATTATCAGTGTGATCAACGACTATCATAATTATCCGGTTGTTACCAAAACCCAACTTCAGCAAGAAAAATTGGTCAACTTTCCAGCCATCTCCATTTGTAATCACAACAGGTCGGCTAAGTATTGACTCAGATCTATTTTTGATTCACACCATGTTCAAGAAACCTTGGGAATTTTGGTCTCACGCAAACCTCCTTTCAGAGTTCACTGTACAAACTTACTCACCCAATACTACCACAAGAAAGAAGCCATAGATAATGGAACCACCATTGACCAAGAATTGAATGCAACCGTGTTTATCTTGGACGCCCTGTTTGATAAAACTGGATGTCGAGTCCAAGTTTGTGATCAAGTAATTGATTCTCTGTCCTTCAATCGATCCCAAGAAGGAAACTTTTCGAAGTCAGATTGGAGCTTGGTTAAATTGGCACAAATTACGTGAGTTCTTGTTACTTCTTTGAAATTGGAATAAGTTCATAAGTGAAAAATTCATTCCATTGCAGTTGTGACTTAAAAGAGAATGAAGAAGATCGCGCAAAGGTTTGCTACCATTTGGCTTTTGCCAAGGAAGACAAGGGCAAAAACCTCGAATATGATGGGCCAATTGTTGCTAGAGTGAAAAAGGCTGAAAAGTCTTTTGAATGTGACAAAGTTGATGTTTGCAAATATGGCCAAATGAAAACACACGGCCCTGATATCAAGGATCAACAACAACAACAGCAGCAACCAGAGATTCGTTACCCAGATTCTTGTGCAGAGAACAGCACAGGTATGAATGGTTTTCAGCGGCAACTTCCTGCCATTTCAAACTTTGGACCAGAAAGATGCCTATGCATGGAGGACAACTTTGTTTGAGGGTTCGAGCTCTTTGATCAGAATTTCAGTTGGATTTTTTTTTTGTTGTTAAAGCACAAAAATCAAAAATTCGGATTTTTTTTGCAAATTTTCAGAAAAAAGATTAATCTAGGCCAAATTTACAAATTTACTGAAATAGGCAACTCTCCATTTTAATAAATTCCATTTTTCCGCTCCTGTTCATCCTTTTCATTGCTCCTTTTTAGATGTTTAGTACAAAAGTCACTATTTTTTTATATGCTGATGACTAGGAGTGCATATTTCAGGCAAATAAAATATGCCTTCTAGGCCCAATATTTCTTTAAACTACTAGTAAGTTGGTAATTTTTTGGTCCAAAGTAGAGGCTGTTATTTCCTAAGAGCTTGTGTCACTTCAGTCTTAACCCCGTGTGTCTCTGAAAGATAGAGAGTCACTAAACTGGTCCAAGACTGGTTTCTCGAGGAATAAGTCCGTTAAATAAATATTGGTGATCGGTAAAAGGGCTCTATTGGACTTAGTCTCAAGTCTTTGATATAGTCACAAAGAAGGTGAAAGTATTCATTGCGAAAGAGCCTAGTTCTTCTTACTTTGCTTGTTTTTGTTGGTTTGTCTTTGAATGTCTGGCCTCAAAATCGGACCATTTACATGCTTACGTGCATACGTGCATTACGTGAATATTACATGCCAGAAGCAAAATAGATTAATTTGTAAACTTTTTCTTCTTTGATCCAAAAATGATTCAAATCACAACTAAGGACTAATTATCTTTTGATAAATATTCAAACTAAATTGGATAAACTCGTATTTCTATTTTTGAGGTACATTTGATATTTTTAGTCTCCAATAACACCGGACAACAACCAGGGAATGATCCAAACCCACAAGAAAACCAAAATGGACAACCAGATGCAACTCAAACAGGAGGAACAGCTAACAACTCTACAACCAATGGAACTCAGCAAGGAGGAACAACTAATACAACAAGTGGAACCCAAGAAGGGTCAAATAATTTGACAACAAATGGAACTCAAGCAGGAACTTCGAACGGAACCACGAATGGAACTCAGGCAGGATCAAGTAATTCGACAGCAAATGGGACTCAATCTGGAGGAGCAGTCGGACCATCCAACAATGGAGGAGGATCTGGACCTGGAAATGGAGGAGGTACTCGTAAAAAGAGAGCCCTACCAAGTCGCAAAATTTCGCCAACGGAGTTTGATCAATTGGGAGGCGATATCGATATCTACGCGGAATTTTTGATTGATTACTTGAATGTGTCCAAAAAGGTCCGATTAAGCATTGGTCACCAGTAAGTAGGTCTAACTTCTTATTAGTTATTACCAAATCAAAAACAAGTCTAGACAAGTTTTTGGTATTTTGTAGTTGTTAGACACATTTTCTCACACATTTTGTGGCGAATGTGGGATCCAAAGTTTGTGTCATAAAATTTGTCCAAACCCCGTGCATATACGTAGTTGAAAGGAAGGAAATGACATGTTTGATGATTTTAATTGATTGATAATCACTTTACAAGTTTCCATACTCACACACTGATTTGTAATTTTTTTTTTCAGACTTAACACGGAACAATCTTTGTTTGATCAGGGTGTTCCTGGTTTCATTCAGGATTGCACGTACCGAGGAAAATCATGTTCGGACGCAAAGTAAAATTCGGCCTAGTCACTAAAAATAAGGTTGCGTGAAATCTAAATTTATTTGGAACCTTTTAGGTTTTGGTTTCCCCAAGACACTCCCGGATATGGCAATTGTTACACTTTTAATGGAGCATTTGCCCAGATTGATAGCGAGGCTCCAAGAAAGGCCTCGCTAACAGGCATAACTAATGGTCAGTGATTTAGTTCCTAAGATGCCTAACAGGGGGCTCTGATAAAAAATCTTCACTTTTCAGGTTTTAGTATTCAATTATATTTGGATCAAGGTAATTACATGCTCAAAAAGTTATCAAAGAAGGCTGGTGCTCGGTTGATCATCCATGACACGATGTCACCACCTTTACCGGATGAATACGGCATCGATTTGCAACCAAATACGGCAAGTTCCATCGCTATTCAAAAGGTTGGTGGCCCGTGTAATGATTTTTTTGGTTTGTTACGGTACCAAAACAATCGTTTCTACTCATAGAATGATGTGGAGCGAAAGCCTACTCCGTATGAAAGCAACTGTTCTTCTTCGTGGAACAACACTGGTTATGAAATAGATACAAACATGACTTATACGCTAGCGGTAAGTCATTTGAATTATTAAGCAGGATTGAATGCATTTACCATTAGATACAAATTTGAAATATTAGAAATAAAGTCAACTCTTAATTCAGTGTTAACTCTATGACGAGACCATCTTCATTAATTAAGAGAAGAATGCAAACAAACCAATTTGTTATTGGAATTGTTCCCATTGGGCGATTCACAGGACAAAGGAACAACAAACTTTATCCGTTACTCGGAAGTTGTTGATTCCACAGATGTTTAACAATCGTTGCGTAGGGGTTGAGCATTCGCCAACTTTCCGCAACATCCCTGATTCGACTCCCGGGCTTGTCGAGTTCTAGTGACCTGTGGTATTAAGTTACAAGCAATAGTCACAACTTTTGAAGGCTTAAATGGGCGAACTTGGGGTCATTCCCAAGGGTGATGTAAAAATTAATGCTTGTTAAGTGGTGGCGGCAATATCCCCACAGCTTCTATCAGATCACAGCTGGGTAGTTGCGTTCTGACTCCAGCAAAAAACAAAACAAAAAACACGGTTTGTCTGTGTTTTGCAATCTGACCTCATAAAAGTAGATTTTATCACAAAACGCATTTTCCACGCCTTATTGATCAGTGGGGCCCGGATTTTTTTTTGCTGTGGAGTAGAAATTACGATAAAGGTCACCTGACCTAGTGCTCTAAGCTAACCTACATTGAGAAATGTCTGGGATTTCTGCTGTACAACCAAAAAAAAGTTTTTTGTTTGTCCTGTTGATCAGGCTTCAGGGTCGTTCAAGTGTGCATGACTTATTTCGAAAATTGGAAATGAACTATGAACGCGGCAAAAACATTTTTTCCATTCACGTGAATTCATATTTGAAATTGATTTTCTCTTTACAGGCGTGCCAAAGATTTTGTCTGCAAAAGGATTTAATTGCGGACTGTAAATGTTTCCATCCGGATTTGTACCAAGCCGCTATTCCTTTACACGAGAACGTCAAAACTTGCAACGTCTTACCTGTTTCAAATAGTAAGTTGAGGGTTGTAGTTGTAAAAAAAATTACTCGTGAAGTTCTAGAACTCTAGTTCCTTCCATCCTTGGTTTGTGCACGCAATGACTCAATACAAGAAAAACTCTTAATGAAGAATTTTAATTAAGGGTATCAAAAATCGCCACTAGATGGAGCCAAAACAGGGGCAAATTCTCTTGATTTCAGATCTATCCTCAAGCCAAGATTGCACCTTCCATCTTAAAGTGGATTTCTCTTCATATTTCGAGCCTTTTAAAGATCAGCTACGATATTATTGTGTTCAAAAATTAAAAAGCCATGCTGAGTAATCACAAATTAAGGCCAAAGACTAAACAGAAGCACCCACAACCGTTTCTACCTCAGGATGGCGCTGATTGTCATTTTTCTCTTTGATTGAAGAACAACTTTGCTTCCTTAAGTAGGCTTAAGTAGGCTCTGATGGCGCGTTGTTCATTTTAAGAACAAGAGACGGCACCCAAGTAGGATGTGTTAAGGGCATCATGCTATATCATGTGAGAACCATCTAGCTGAAGCGAATGTTGGTTTTCTTTACAATCGTTCATTAATGTTCCCTGGAGCCCCAACCTCTGAATTCGCTCTATAGGGGCTCTGCATCAAAATAAGTCTCAGAAACCCTGATTTAGAGGCCCTTTATCAAAGAAAGTTTCAGAAATCCTGATTTAGGTGGCCTGTATCAAAAAAAGTTTCAGAAACCTGAATTAGGGGCCCTGGATTGAAAAAAGTGATCGAAGGAGTCCGGGGGGCTACTAAATTTAAAGGGATTATTACCCATTCACCGTTTTAATGGTGCTTCGCAAATTGCACAAAAGTGTATTTTCTTTCCTCACAGTGTGGAATAGTCTGAGCTCTGCGTAACTTTATTCTAAATATTTTTGCATACCATTTTTTAAGTTTAACAAGTTATATATATTTTCTACACTTATGGAAAAGGGCACAAAAACTGGCAGTCATGATTGATTGATATTCTAACGATCGATAGTTAATTATGTCTTAAGTGCATTTTCAAAATCAATTTTAAACCAATATTTACAACTCGGTATTCATTCTTTTAGATACTGACTATGTATGCTTTGAAAAAGTATTTGAGGACTACAACACATTAAAACGTAACTGTACTTGCAATGTGGCATGCAAGTAAGTAGAACAAATCTGAATCAAAGTAATTCCAATCGTGGGATAACCGATTCAGGAATCATATCTTTTATCTTTCAGAGAAACCGAATTTCTTAGCACAGTGTCCGTGTCCAAATGGCCATCGAACCAATATTTTGTACGCAAAAACGTTAAAAAAAAGTAATTGTTTCATTGATATTCCTAACATTTATTTTAGGTTGAGTTTGGCTCATCATTGAAAGACTTTACATTTTCGCAATCCGATCTTAAGGGTACAGGCCCTGATTCGGATGAGGTTCAATCCGAACTTCAACAGAACTTTGTCCAAGCGGACATCTACTATCAAACTTTGAATGTTAGATCAATCGTACAAGAGGCAAAATATTCGGTATGTATCACAGTTTTTCCCCACTTTAAAGCTTACAATTCAGGAACACCTTTTAACTTTTTTACCCCTTTTAAGGGCTGGACAGACATTTTAAAATAAACTCGTTGAAAGATCAAAAAACATATTCTGTAAATCACTTGAGTATTTAGGAATTATTTGTTTTCGTGTGGTATTAGTGATATATCAACACCTCATTTCACCTTTCAAGCTCACCTTTCAAGCCAATTTTCGATTAATTCAAGGTCTCTTCTTGCCAAGTTTAAGGCAGATTGGTTTTTATTATTATCAGCTGCGAATTCCCGAGTTTACATAGTTGAGACTTCATACCTATATATATTTAATGGAACAGTTTATTTTTTCATATATTTTAGGAGGACGGCTATCTGGCTGCGTTGGGAGGAGCCTTGAGTGTTTATATGGGGATTGCCATGATCATGATATTTGAGTTGCTGGAATTGGGAATCGATCTATTCCTCAATGTCTGGAAATTTTACAATGGAGGAAAGGAAGAAAAACAGTGATACAACTCAAGAGACTTTTTTCCCATTTTGAATAAAAATGTCAAACCAAAATATAGCTTACTTGAAGTTAAGGACAAGTTTCCAAGACGTGGTTGTATGGGTACATTTGCATTTCATTAGCAATCAAGCATATTAAAGGGCAAATACTTTTCTACTTGGATCTATTTTAGGCATAATAAATCTCCAAGATTCCAAAACTCAGCAAAGGTTGGAAATTAGTGCCTTCTTGTGATGAGACAAAAAAGATGCTTAGTTCTGACTTTGCTTATTGTCACTTTCTGTGCTTTTCAAATACGGCATTGTCTTGGTGAAAACAAGCTAACCGAATTATAAAGAAAAAAGTCTGAAAAAAAGTTCTGGTTTAGATGGAACTCATGGGAGCCCAAGTGGGTGAGGCATATTCAAGATGAGGCTGAACAATCGACTTGTACAGACACTATCTCTGGACTTGAAAGTGCAATAAATCCAGCCACACGTTTAAAATGCCTTCCCCACTTTCAACTGGATATGCTCATTAAACTTTCCATCATCTAGGACGACAACTCCTAAATCCCTCATGGACGATACCTGCTCAATATCACAACCTCCATTGTCTTTGAGCGGAACATCTAATTTTGACGCCCCATACGTCATTGTGCGGAATTTCATTCCGTTTAATACCATATTACTCTCGCCAACCCAAGAGTAGACTTTCTCTAAGTCATCTACTAAACAATTTGAGTCTAAACTTCTGGAGAGGAGCAATAAAGAGAATAAACAGGAGCGGACCCAAATTGAACCTTGTGGAACCCCTGACTTGACATCATGCAAGCCACTAAAAGATCCTTCAACCTTGACCATTTGCTTCCAATAACTCATGAAACTACCAATCCAATTTAAGACCTTACTCTAGAAACTATTGTGCCTTCGCAAAAGCATAAAGGAAAAAACTTTAACGATAAGCCGCGCTCATGGAAGACCCTACCAAAATTTCCTACCTTCAACCCAAGAACCCAAAACGCTCCCATGTTATCAAGAACGTCATATTAGTCAATGTGTTTGAGACATTGTTTTTTCAGTATGAACATGATGTCGAAAAATCGCATTGATAAGCCGCTTCAAGGAAAATATGACTTGGTCCAAACATACTCAGGAGAAATGTTCATGGAAGCATGACTAGATCGACCAAACGGATTGGATCGTGTTCCGGACTTTCTCCACAATTAACACTCTTGATTCAAAAGATGCTCCAGTATGTTCATTTGTGTTATTCTCCTAACGAGTAAATAAGATGCAAGTTTTCGCCATAAAAAAAAAAACCATTGAAAGAATAAATGTTACCGTTTGAATAACATATTCGAGGAAATTTCAATACCATTAGAACCATGGATGTTCTGTATCCTTTAATTCAGAAAGCTCCGGGGACGTCTTGTTTTTTCAGGACTTCTCGAGTCCTATTTTCTTATGACCAGGGCCACCGAATTTAAAAAAAAATGCTGAAAAACGTATTATTTTTGGTAGTTTTTTGAGAAATAATTTAGCAAAATCGGATTTTTTGGTATTTTTTGGTAATTTGGTCACATATTGCCTCAAAAAGTAACCTTTTTCATACATGCATCTTCTAAATTTTGTTTCATAGGTAGGAAAAGATGCTAAAATTATTATATTTTGTCACAATAGTTGTAAATATAATCGCTTCTATTGTCTTTTGATTTTGACATCCTTTTTGTCGATTATTCTCAACGGCATAGGCATTTTGCCACATTTTTTTTCGAAATTTTCCCAATTTTTGTAACTTTGGACAAAAATTGCACATTTTTGTAACAACAAGGTAAAATGTCATTTACAACTATGTAGCGGGCCTGATGATAAACTAAATATTCCTAGTGACAAATGTAATGCGCTGCATATTCTTGCTTCTTCTTGACTTTGTTGTAAAATCAAACATTTTTCCATATCAGTTTCATTGAAACAGGCAATTTAACCATATTAAGTCAAAATTTTCCCCATTTATGTAATTTTAGACAAAAATCGCATATTTTGGTAATTAATTAGATTGCAAAATGTAATTTACAACTATCTGGTAGCCCTGGTAATGGGAACTACACAAGGAGCTTGATCTGATGGACTGTGATTTCGAGGATGTCATCTCCCCAGAAAATCTCAGAGTTCCACAGGTGTGTGGTCTTTGTACTGAGACTGATCACTAGGGACGGGCAAAAAGTGTAAGAAGATTTTCGATAACAAACACATTTATATTCCTTCTTAACAAACACATTTATATTCCTTCTTGCACTTTTTGCCTGAATTTGCACGATTTTTTTACGAATTCGGCCTAAAATGAACAAGTTGTTGAGAGTTTGCTATTTCTGTTTTGACAAGGTATATGTTTGGAAGATTTTTTTTTTAATTTGAAAACTAAATCTGATTTTACGGCTCCCAGCGCAGGCTAGCATAGTTTTGATTACTAATACTTCAATATATAAATTTTGCTCTTCAAGATTGAAAAATAACAAGCAGATGACAAGAAAGTATCTGAAGCGTTTTTTCAGAAATTTCCGTTTTTTTCTACGAATTTATTTAAACTTTATTTGCGCTTTTGGCCTTTTTCTGCATTTTATTTTACGATTTTGGGCTGATTTTTGTGCAACTTTTGGTAACCAAAAGCTTCTTTTGATTTGCACTTTTTGCCCGTCCCTACTGATCACGCTCAGGCAAGAGAGGCAATCTAGACGAAATAGCTTTTTGCTATCAGCTTAGCCTTGGCTGAGTTGTCCTTGAAGAATTAATAGATGACAATCCTGTTTCAGCCATCTTGTGTGACAGGGAGGTGTCAGGCTCTTCACCAATGGAGGACGTCCTAAAAGACTCTTCGTTAAACTCACTCTCATATGCCTCTGTGGCACCTGAGTGTACAAAGTGGCCCTTCGGAAAAATCTGAAAACGGGATACCAGTTCCACCCCATTAGCCTAAGGCTCCTCATCCTCAGAATCCTGGTTGCTTTCCTCTGAAAATTGTAGTTGGCATTATTTCGACGCCAACGACATCATCCAGGTTGTCCTCTTCCTCTAAAACATCAAGAATTTGGACCAGTAACATGCCCCGGACGTGGTCTCTTCTCTGATGCATTTCTTCGCAATCCTTGACTGCCCAAAACATGCATCAGAACACATCAGCTTAGTCTTCTTCGTATATTTTGATACAAACATACAGCTTATCACACACAGACGGTCATCCCCATGAGCTTGACAATGGATGCATCCTAACTTTCCCTATAAATCTTCTTTAGAAACGTATGATGGTTCTGGAACGTTGGTGGGACTCTCTTTCTTATGTTCATTTACATAGTAGAATATTCTATGGGCCATGGGATATAACCTTAAGTAGAGCAAGTCCAAATTATATGTGGCAAAGAAATAGCAAAATCATAGAAATAGTTCAGACTAAAGAAGCCCATGAGCTTGGTCAGAGCCATGGGTCAGAACCTACAATCATTTTTCCGTGGATGAGTTAATTTTAAAAGCTTGTTGGAGCAAAATATTCAAAGTCGGGTTGCCTCAAAACTCTACCATAATGATTGTCCTTTTATCAATACATTCAAAATCCAATTGTTTAGTTAACGCTGCACAAAAAAATATGAGGCTTTTAGGGAAAACTATGAATGCTAGCAATGAAGGGGCCCATAAATAAATCAGCAGTGTCATCGTGTTTTGACTCAAAATACAAGCTAATTGAATATAATAACAAGTTGATAAGACATGGTAGCTTTGGATTTTAAGAAGGAAAGGGCCTTGGCAGCCTTGAAAGTAAAGTCACGAAACCAACCATTACGCTAATTGCATAGTTTTTTCAGTTAAGTCTGTTCTGCAATCTCCATTTGTCTCAAGGCCACTTTCAATGGTCCTTAAATGATTCATGCGTTTCTTAAGGTAAGGAAAATCTGGTGCCCCACAATTATCTTAACCCTAAAATCAAGGAATTCCCAGCAATATTTGGTTCCTTTAAAGTTTTCTCGCAGAATCAGTCTCATTCCATAACCCGAGGAATCAAACTTACGGATGGCTTTAGGGAAACTTGTGTGGCGAACTTCGTCTGATTACATCCGAGAATCGTCCATTGCCGGATTAAGTCATGCAGCCAAGTCCCGAAACTTCTTACAATGGGCCTATTGGATGGTCATTTTCACTGTAGGGTTTGGACTCACCGTCAGATCCATTATTGACATTATCGCCGATTTCTATACGCACCCTGTATCTACCATCTCTGATCTTCGACATGAGAATTCGGTTACCTTTCCGGCCATCACGGTTTGCAATTTGAACCGGATCAATTGCCTCAATTTGATGATAACTACTGAGCAACTCCGTCAGGATGAGACACCTCTAAATACCCAGGACCTGGAGAATTTGGACAAACTCTTTGACATTACAGGGTGTCGACGTCAGGTGTGCTCATATCTCTCCTCTCAGGTACCAGCAATTCGGAATACAAGTACGTATGATTCCCAAGTCATGATCATGGCTTATCTCCAATGTGGACCGAAAACCGGCGTGAGGAAAGATTTCGAGAAGAATTGTTATTACCTGAAGCAAATGATCCATTTTGATCCGAACCTCTCGTATGATGATATCTTCACGGCAGATCATTTGTGGAATACAACTCAATGCACGGTTCCAGATGCTTGTAAGCATTACCAACGTCCTCTACAGGCCTTGGACTTTGCACAAAAGCAGTTTGTGTCTGGGAAAGAAATTGAAGTTGAATGCATTAAGAATGGGCTGCTGGACATTGTCGGGGAACATGTGCCCAACTTACCGGGTACTGGTGGATTGGGGATTCCCGGTTTGGGCGGAGGAACAACATCTACGTTTACATCTACTACTCCGAAATCTACTACACAAACAACTGTGCCAGGCAAGAATTTTGAAGGAAATTGCATTTTGATCACTTGTATTAAAAGTGTTTCTTCTACTTCATAGTTACAACCCAAAATACAACAGGTGAGGGAATCATATTGGGTAAGAACGATTTCCAAAATTTGTTGAACTGAACATGGCCAACTATGACTAGATTGAATTAGAACATCCGTAAACGGAGGAAGGGGTCCCCCAACAATGATCCCTCCCCCGTAGATTTTGACTAGGTGATCTCCACCCAGGGAAACTCGCCAGAAGTAATTTCCACCAGGATAAACTTTCCCAACAATCAACTCCACTAACATTCAACTCCGCCATGTTAAACTTTCCCAACAGTGATTTCAGCCAGGGTAAACTCTGTAACGGTAAACTTCACCACAGAAAAATCCACTGCGTAAAACTCCTCCACGTGAAACTTCGCCACGGTAAACTCCACCACTTCTGCCACTTTAAACCCTTTGACACTTGAAACTCCTCGATTAATTTGCCATAAGATCACTGATGAATCAATGTGTTTGACTCAACATTCACATAAAGTCCATTGAGCTGGCCATGAATGGATTTGAAAAACATCTATTTGGTTGTTGATAGTCTCAGTGTAAGCATGAAAAGTGATCTTGCAACCAAGAGGGAAATCGATATGGATTTTTTTTGAAGCAGAGCCGTGGAATTTACCATGGCAGAGTTTCCCGTGGAGGAGTTTTCCTTGGCGGAAACACGGTTGGGAGATTTTAACATGGCGGAGTTGATTGTTAGGTGAGTTTAATCTGGCGAAGATTATCGCTGGGGAAGTTTCCTTGGGCGGAGATCAAGTG
>CM021320.1:7375968-7386598 GCA_010645155.1 Tigriopus japonicus | reverse complement strand
TAGATTCATCAGTTCAATCGTTGGAATAATTTTCCAAGATATATCGTCATGAATTACTACCTCATCTATTTGGCTTGCGCCACTCTTGTCTTGGCCGATCAATCTCGCCCCACGCCCAATGCCATTAAAAAGTACATATACTTTACCTCTGATGGCGGGCCCAATGCTGGCACGCCCTACGTTCTAACCGCTGCCACGCATTCAGACGTCCCAATGACCTTTTTCATCAATTCCGATAACTTCGACACTTGGAATGACAAGGCCAACTTTCTCAACAAGAATTCCGTGATGAGAATGGTAACGGAGGGTCACGTTATTGGCGACCTGTCTACCAACCACATGGTGCACAACTCCGAGTCCGGGCAATCTGACGCATTCAATACTTACCAGAACATCTCTGACGTGAGGTTTTTCGGCTCTTCGAACTTGGTACCTGTGGGTGATGTCTTGGATAAAAGCAAGGCTACCAGGGCTCAACTTCGCTCGGCTTTGACCTCTATGGCCAAATTGGTACGTTTGCCCCATACTGATCACTGGCGCGTGAAAATGGTTAATGGAGAAGTGATCAAATACAATTGCTTGGCATGTACCTTGCCCAAGTCTTCTAACGATATCGCGATCCAAATTGCCGATGATTTGTTCTCTCGTGGGCGTTTTGTGTTTGGCTGGGATGTGGAGTGGAAGTCTAATTGGGGACGCGGGCTGTCTGAACCAGTTGACAATTTCATGGAGAAGGTGACCAAATTCCAAAATGGACTTCTGGCCACCAAGGGCGGTCCCAACAAGCTGGTGGTTTTGACCCATGACCATGGGTTCATCAACAATCACGATGCTGCTGAAGAATACAAGGAGTTCTTTAAACGGGCCAAAGCGGCTGGATTTGAATTCCGCACCTTGGATACCTATCATACTGATTGAGTACATGTTGTGTACACCCAACCTCTTGGGTGATTTGTGTTGAATAAACATGATGGCAATCGATGTGTGTAGTAGTATTTTAGTTAAATGGTTAATCTGAGGCAAGGCGGTGACTCGTAGAATTGGTGAAAGGAAAGCTTAAATTCCTTTTTACACCCAAAAAATTCAGTCACTTTAGAGTAACCCCCAAGGTTTAAGCGGGTTAATGCAAATAGGTTTTAATCGTGAATTTGGTACACCAATTTCTCACATGGACTAGAGCTCTAATGTAGACTAAATAGTTGCGAACTTAGCAAGTAGGCAAACTGCAGCAACATTGCTCAGATTTCATTGAGAAACATGTGCTTTCTATTTAATTTAAGACTTCAGTGTTACAAAGAAACTGAACAAAGTGTGGATAAAGTGTTTGCATCCCATCCTTCTTTAAGACTTGGAAAATCTTTCTTTTTGTATTTTCTCTATGCACTTCTCTGCTTGCCCAAAAAGCACTTGTTTGTAAACGTTACTCCTCGATTCTATTGCGAGAGAAAACCGTAGAGCGATCGATAAAAGATCTATTTACGAGACGCCAGGTACATATTTATTTTCAAAATATCTTGGTCTTTCGATTATAGATAACTTGTAATCATTATAATTCTCCACTTTTCATTCTTGCTAAATAATACTGAAATCTTTCTTCGGTGAATTCCTCGTCTTCGGACTCCAAAGCTTGGCGAAAGAACTCTCTAAATTGGGCAATTTCTTCCTCGTTCATATTGAAATCGGGATGAGTTACTTCTTCATCTGGAAATGACATTTCGGGATCCACAAACCAGTTACCGACTTTGGTAACACCTATCTGATCCAGCACATAAAGTAGGAGCAGGAAGCACAATATTTGAACAAGTCGATGAAGTAATGTCATCCTTAAGCATTGAATAAATACTGATCAAAAATAACATGTGTGGAAACCAATCCCCTAACCGTTTTAAAGGCTACTTTAATCCCACAAACGAGCGTAACAAGGGTGAAAAGTAGAAACAAATGTGCAGGTTATATTTCACATGGAAGGAATGACACTTGCCAAGCTAACCGATCCAGAAGCATTGGCGTTCATGACGGCCAATGTGTTTTTAGAACCAAGAGCCACAAATCCAACTGCAGCATCATGAATGAGCATGTCCACTTCAGAATTCATCTCACCAGTTTTAGCACAAAAACTTCCAACTCCAGTGGTTTTCAAGCCTTTGGCAGCTTTCACAATTGTAGTGGGTGCAAAAATCGCATGTTTGTCCATGGGATTCCAACAAAAGGGACGCCCATTGGCAGAAATAGATTTGCGGGTACTAGTCAAAAAGCTTAAATTTACATCAGTTTCCATCAGAATGAACGTTTTGGGTGCCACTTGGAACACTTTTGGAGAAGATCCATTTAAGGCCAAAAGGTAGGATCCATCGGGAGAGAAATCAGCTTGACGTGGCGATGACATCGCGATACTAAAAACGGGTTTCGAGCTTTGTCGGATATCGTAGATAGCGATGGCATTGTCCATGAGGGTAGAAAAATAGTTGTTGTTCTCGGGATGAATATTGGTCAACGAGAAGTTGGGATTGAGATCTGGATCCTTGATAAGAGCCTGCAATGTGACACATCTCAGATCCAAAACTGATACAGCCATTGGTAAACCGTGAGAAACAAGGAGCTCATTTTCGTTCCGATGAGAAAACTGCCTAATTTCGCAATGTTCCTCAAGCGTTCCATGATCAAACCATTTCAGAATGGGTGAAACTTTCTGGGCAGTTAAATCCGTGGATCGAATGAATCCATCGAGGCCACTTGTGACGACGAGATTCGGTTTCAAGAACGCAGTTTGAGTGAGAAGTCCCACATGAGGATGGAAACTACAAGTTCGTCCTTGATTGGATCCATTGGGATCGACAGAACGCATCCAGAAATGAAGGGAACCTTCTCGGTCTCCTGATGCCAATAGATCCAAGTTACTGGATGTGGGTGCAATGGCCAAACACGTGAGTCTTTCATTGCTCATGTTAATGTTCTCCGTGACTTTGAACACACCAGTATACGTTGCATGAAGATTTCCGTTTTGGGGGGATTCCTTTGAATCTTCGATCAATTCTTGCTGAAGGCAACTCATAAATTTGCGTTTAAATACAAAGGGTACTCCGAGAGAAGCAAGTTCCGTCAAATTTAAATCCACGCTGGGAATGATGACTTCATCTATTGGGGTAGAAAGCAAATGATTAGATTGGGACATTTCTACACTACAGAAAAACAATAGTCTGCTAACCTTTTTTGATTTGATGCGCTTTTCGGTCTAAGTTAGTACCTTGGGTCCGGATAACTCTTTGCGATTTTTCTCTCACTTCAACTTCTTTTTTCTTGGTAACCCGTTTCTCAGGTTCGGGTTTGAAAGATTCGAAATTGAGCTGCTTGAAGAGAGCCAACCTTTCCTGAATGTTTCTCAACCGCATTGCCTCATATTCGGACATCTCCTGGGTTTTTTGGCCGGTTTCGAGTTGTTTCTCTAAGGCGTTCTTTTTGGGTGCTTGTGATTTGACCTTCTCAACGTCTTCTTTGTCCTTGATTGGACCGACCTTGGCTTGAAAAGATCGAAATGCCACTCCTAAATCAAAGCATGCTTGATTGAGAGGAATCTTTCGGTCTCGTACACGTTCTATCATTTTGTTCACGTGATATTCGTCATAGAAATCCCCATCAGGGTTCTTGGCGAGAAACTCTTGCATTGTGGCTGGAAACGACTCCAAAGGAATGGCCATCTTGGAGAAATTGGCCACCATCATTTCTGGAGAAACGCCCAATTTTGTGGCTTTTTCGTAAAGGACGGCTTGAGTATTCTCTGGACTAGTTTTGGTGTCTTCGTCAAAAATAGTTTCCATGGCCTGAAAAACGATTCTCTCACGCCAGAAATCATCACTATTTTCGTGCTTCTTCACATATTTTTCATAATTATAGTCCGGAGTAAAATCAAGAACAATCTTCGACTGCTCTTCAGTGATGTCTTTCCAAGATAGAAGACCCAAAGTCAAGCCTTGAAAGCATTGAGACAAGCTTTGGATCTCATGCAATTCTTTCAAATCGTTCTTGTTGCGATGATACTTTTTCAAGTTTTGAATAAACCCATCGAGTACATTGGACTGATTTAAAAGAAACTGAGAGCGAAATCTTCGTAAATAATCCTTGATAATCTTGATGTCACAAGTAAATGGATTCACCGGAGGCTGCAGTCCATGACAGAAAGCCACGAACGGATCCAAAGCTCGTGTGGTATACATCACGTATTTGGAAATGATCCGCTGGTTTTTCTTCGCCTCACCTTTATCCACAGCACATTTCTTGGGCAACATTAAAGTCTTCATCAAAGTTCGCTTATCTTCCGGAGCTAAAGAAGCCGTATCGAGAATCATTCGCTTGGCTTTGGTCAAATGAGTGTTGGAAAATAGTCCATAATTGCGCAAGAACTGGAGAAATGCGGCAATAGCGTCTCCGGTTGGATGAAACGGATCCAGGTCCGAGCAAAAATCAACGACATATTGAACAAACCACAGCCAATACTTGACTTCCTTAGATCGTCCTTGGGGTGTCATGGTCATGGCAGAGGATTTGAAGCTCCGATTACACGGCAAATTCATGTCAATCGTGTTGATAACCTTGAGGTCGGAGATCAGAGGCTTCCTAGCCTCTCTTCTCAACCTTTCGTCTTCGGATGAACTGGACGAACTCTCCGAATCCATATTCTCCGAGTAATCCGAACCTTCTTCATCATATTTAGTCCTCCGCTCTCGTTTTTTAGTCTTCTTGCTCTTTTTGAGCTTCTTTCTTCGCCTTAAAGGCATGGAATCGTCGGATTCATCTTCAAAAGACGTGTAAGCATCATCGTCATATCTCACTTTCCGATCGCGCGTGGATCGACGAGGCAAATCATACACTCTGGAATCAAAGTCTTGTCTCCTATCTCTTTTGGGTGGTTCTGGTTGGGCTTCTTCTTGCACCCGAACAGTCTGACCTTGCATGGTTACGGTCCTTTTCAATGTTTTTCGCTTACTTTCCCGCCCTTGTGTCCATTGTCGGACTTCATTTCCGTTCAAATATCGTAAAGAAACTCGGCATTTGGGCAATTTTAATTCCTCCACTGCCTCACAATCGCTATCGCAAAATGGAACCAATGCCATTTCCGCATCTGATGAGGAATCGTCTTGAACTGCAATCACTTTTTTCCCGCGAACTTTTACTTTGACGTCTTTGGGAGATGATGGTCGCTTTCTGGGCCTTCCTCGACTTCCTTTAGATTCCGGGGACTGTCCTTTCTTTTTGGGTCTTCCTCGTCCCCGGGATTGGCTGGGAATGGCATTGGAATGGGAGGTCTTTTCGGAAGAATCACCACTAATCTCCAAGATTTCAGGGGATGAGGGCGAATTTGAGAAGTCATCACTGTCAATGTCTACTACGGGAATGTCTTCGTAGTCCATAGAAAGCATATTGGGCAAATAAAGTCCAACGGAGACCCCGGGGACAATGGTTTTGGTGGGAAACCCGGAAAGTATGTGGCTTTGATGTGATTCCGTTGTCAAGTTTCATCAGCTGAAATTTGTATAAAGACAGATGGATACCTCAAATTGTCGCTTTGAATTCAAAGCCTGAGGTTTTATCCTAATTACCGAGTTGTCAAAAGGTGTTTAGATCATCTAAAGCTAGTGATAAAATGTAATCGTTAATGATTTAATTGGCTCACAAGGCAATGCTTCGAAATTTTCATTCATGGGAAACCACTTTTGCCGCCATAATGAGTAATCTACGATACCTTTTTCATTATTACCACGCAACCTTATCCATCTAGGAATTCATTTCCCTGTCTGTTTTTGTCTCGAGGGTATCATCAAGCTAAAAGAATGTTTCCTGACTTTAATCCCATTTTAACCCTGTGAGGACATTATTTTAGTAAATATCTGGTTAAACAGCTACTACGTAGAAGTTAACTTCTAAATAACATCGTTTTAGAAGCCTGAGAGTGTTAAAAAGACGTGAAAGAACGGAAGTCTGTTGAAGTATTTTAAAGGATGTTTTCCCAGCCAGAAGAGAAAAAAAACTACTTGTAATCTTTTAGCCTTTGTTACTTCAAATTCTTGTTTTTTCATCAATCACTGTAATTTCTAACTTCAAGCTTTCTCATTGGAAATGTTAGGAGGTCTGAGCTTGGCAAACAAAAATCCCGCACAAAGAACTAAGACACCTATTTCAGCAATCTTTAACTTCTCATTATTTAGAGAACATTCGAAGTGTCTAGAGACTTTAATTTCTAGTAGTGTCATACTTTTTTACTTTCTAAACTTTCATTTGAAACATCAAACTACAACTAAAAAGGTTTGCTTCACATTCACTTAGGAATTTACATTTTGTTTTAGACACTCTTCCAACTGAATTATATATGATTTCTTGGGCTATAAACTAATGTGCTCCTTCATTTTGGGTCTATGATCCAGTCTATTCAGGATGAGACCTGTTGAACATCAGTATAAGAAGCTTAAGACTCATCGTCCCAAAATGTGTTTATTTGAAAGTTATCTTTAAACCAGAAATAACTCAAAATTGAAATATTGTAAGTATTAGTACCGTATTTTTAGTGTCGTTAGACAGATGTCCAACCCTTTTACGGCACACGGGTTTCTTGGAAAAAGATGAGTACTGCATTAGTTTGAGGAGGATATATCCTATGTCATATTTCAATGTCGAGTCAGATTTGATGAATGGACCAACCGGAGACAGCATTGGGGAAACTGCAGGATCGTATTATGCCTTTATGGCAGAAAAACCTGACGGATTTGGAGTGTCTGCATCAAGAGAAGAATTTGGCAGATTGGCAATGCATGGCCAAGTCTAATTCGACCTATCTTGGACGCTTGGTTTTCTTGAAAGGCGCCTTTCTCTAGTGATTTTTTTATTCCTTTGTCCATTTTAGGATACAAGGATTTGTGGCCCCTTTGTTGAGCGATGGGCGGGCATATTCTGAGGAACTGCCAAAAAGAGTGATGGTCGATTCTTGGCTGCCTTCTTTTGAAGGTCATGGACTCGTCTTTTTGGGAAAGATCCGAGGCCTTGAAATTATAGAGCTAGAGTTCTATTCAATTGTTGATGCTGAAAGAACGTGAACACGTGGCCTTTGCGCACTAGAGAAGAAATTGGATCACTGAGAGCACGAAGAAAATTACACTCATGTTCATGAAAGCGTTTAGAATTAGTAAACAAAGCAAACTTGAAATACTCAATGGCAATTTGAATTATCCTTGAATTCAAAACAATTCAAATTACCGTAAGATGTTTAATGTTACCTTGTGTGTAATGTAGCATGTTGAATCAAAATTCAAGCCTCTTTGAGGTACTTGACTCTATGGCCATAAAGTTCTTGATCAGAAGACTTAAATGATCATGTTGACCGGCTCAATTTTTTGCTCTTTCGCTTTCAGAAATTACAAAAAGGAAGGAGAAAAGTCAAGTTTTAATAGGACTAAATGAAAGTTTCAGGAAAATTCTTGCAAAAATCTACATCCTAATTTCATTGAAACGCTTTATCCATTCATCAAAAGAAGGGTCATTTAAAAAGATGGACCAATGTCTTTAAAAACATAAAAGATACCAAGTAATGGTTGCTTTGCTTTCAACCTTTAGACTCTAAGTCGGTTTTACAAAACTCAATGATTAAGCATTGCACTCCAATTACTTAAGTTGCAACAATTTAAGTATTGTTTTTAAAGTTTGTTAAAAAAGATTTTTAAATTGAAGATCAATAATAAAATTCAAGTCGAATCTTTGCACAACAAATCCAAGTAGGACAATTTGACGGCTGTTTTAGTCAAAGGTAGTAACAATGAAAAGGGTTGTTGCCTGTCATAAGTCGAAATAGTTGTTGACATAACAATCATACGATTTATCTTGGCACGAAAGAAAATGCTTAAGGAAATAGTCAATTCAAAACTTTCCCGTTGTCGATATTCTAAGTACTCATATAATATCTCATCAATATTCAATACGAAATCTGGCTTTGAATCCTGGATGAGTCGCATTCTAAGCTCACAGGCTCATGCAATAAATGAATATTTGCATACTAAAGACCCAAGACCCAATTCAGTCGAACGCTCTCCAAGAAAATGCTTAATAAAAGAATATAGCTTTGTCAAATGTCCGCATTCAATTCAATTTGGTACAACGTCTTCTCCAATTCTTGGAGATGTTCGAAGTCTTAAGCCAAAGGTCAGTTTCACATCCCTCGCAATTATTTTTGGGAACCGGTGGACCGGAAACGTCTCAGAGAGAAATGGTCTAATCATAAATATGTGGACTACTGGATGTCTAACGATCGACCGCTTAGTTGGCAAAATAGAACAATAAACCGTTTTGTGATTAATTTCCAGGGGACCGTTCATTGTACTGTTTTAAAAACCAAGTGGTCGGTCGTAGGACATCCAGTAGTCTAGATATCTATGATATAATTCAATAACGTACTTTTTCCATATTGCTTGGCGCAAAGAGATCTAGAAAGGGCCATCAAAGCTATCTAGGTCAATTGAACCTCGTCTATAGTCACCCATAATCAATTGATCAATTCAATTCTTGTCCACATTAGGGATTGTTCACCACCATGAGCTTTGTTGTTGCAAAGAAAAGTCCAGCAAATCCAAAGCGTTCCACTTTCTTCTAAATAGAGATATCAGGAAGTTGCAAAACAATGTAAATACATTCCATGCTTGGTATTCATCATATACGTACAAGACTGAGCTTGATGTGGCAAGTTACTCTACTTTTATTACATTTGTTTCATTTATTGGTTGCAGACTTTTTAGCTCCGCTACAAGGAACGTGATTCCCGGTAAATAAAGTTAATAATCAACGTTATTGTGTACTATTAACATTTATACAAAATTTGATCCACTAACGAGTTACTGTTGGCAGATCTGTACAACCCTTGCCTAGTGGGTTGATCAGAAATAGTATTTTGAAGATAATATAGATAAAACCGCATCCTGAACCAAAACAATTCTGTTTAGTGCACTATATTAAAGGGCATTAATTCTGTTCACAAGCAAATTATACTTGAATATACTGCATGGGTTTAGAAATATCATAAGAACAGTTTTGAAGGCAACAATTATGATTTTTCTTTCTGAAGTTTTAGTCACCATAGTTCCCATTTTGATTTGCATTTTTCAGACACCTCCATCCTTGAAAAAGAATGTTGCCCCAAAGCCATTCAAGCAAGGCTCGAAAATAACAATTCCAACGAATCGTGACTTTGATGCAGAACCCCAAATATCTTCTTCTACCCTCCCCAAACCATCCACTTTGGTCTTCTTCGCTTTCAGCTGAACAGATCCCTTGGGGCTTCAGAGATGCGATGCGCCAACTTCAAAGATCGGCGAAGACCGCCGATTTCTGGAGTTCTTTGATTGATTGTGGAGTCTTTAGAAAGTGAGCTTCGCCATTGAAGCTCAAGAAAATGGATCGAGGGTAAACCTCAGTAACCACGATCAAGAAGGGTGGAACACAGGGATGATCCTTACATCCATATCTCATCCCTGACAATGTCTTTGTATTTGGAACGTCCACATTACTTGCACACAAACTTCGAGGGAACACGGAAATCGACGTCTCAAACACCAAACCATCTCCAAAGGCTTGAACCAATGTTCTCATAAATAACTTAGGTCGATGAAATAGAAGGCAGTCTTGCCTTTCCACCCCTTTCAGTATTTCAATCAAGAAAAGGAATCGGATGAGAAATATTGCCCACACGAAACCAAATCAATGCACCACGATTGGCCGACAATCACAGCACCACTGAAAAAAAAGGACTCATTTCCAATTATATTTCCTTCTTCTGTGTTGAGTCCTTCACAAGTCAAGGATTTAGTTCCAGAATGAACTTGCAAACTGCTTTTAATATTCGACACCTTTATTCCAATTTTTTTAGTGGATCGTTTCCGAGATCGCTTTTCTTTATTGGTGACGACAGGATTGGTTAGGAATAAAGAAGGGGAAGGTTGGTTGTCGTATACCTCTAAAAAAGGGTTCTCCTCCCCCTTGTCAATGTGTCTTGGGTGAACCAAGACCCTCCCTGCTTTCAAATATCCTACTTTAAATGACAACATCTCGTAGGCGAATAAGTGTCAAATACTTGGTTGAATGGAGCAATAAAAGTGCTCTTCAAACGTGTATCTTGTGTAAAGAATCTTATTCAATCAAATTGAGATTTCGAGTGGTAAAACAGTTGGCATGTGATGAAATTGTTAACTAGTTGTTAAAATGATTCTTCTACAAGTTTTGAAAAGATTTTGGAGGAACGAACTGATCGTTTTTTTAGGAATTGTATTTGTTTGAAGTTTTTTGCAAAACGCTAAAATTAAGATGGATAAATACAGTTCCTTTCTTTAAGTACCATTTAATGGCCGGAATTCTACTTTTTGTGCCATGTATGGTAATAATTTGCAAACCACCTATCTGTTCAAAAGAGTCAAAGTATATTTTGATGAACACACAAAATCTTCAGGGAGAAAAGTATAGTTATTTTTAGCGTAAGATTGACAATTGTCATATAAACTTCGACAAAGAATTCAATAAACAACCATTCAACAAGGAAATCTTCCACGGTATTTCGATGAGTTGGAGAAGTCATTTTTTATTTCCAAAAACTTTTGAGACCCAT
>CM021320.1:7358968-7372190 GCA_010645155.1 Tigriopus japonicus | reverse complement strand
GCACTTCCCATGACACACATATTTTTGAAGATTGCAACGATCATTTATCAGCTTTGGAAAACAGAAGTGCCTCAAATGTTGACTGAGTATTGTTAATGGTCCTGTGGAGGTTTTTTGTCGAATTTATTGGTCAAAACCCTTTCAAATTGGCATGGAAATCTGACTACTGAAAAGGTAATTCAGGCATGATCTATGCCAAAATTCATCAGAAAAACACTTAAAGTTCTATTTGGAGTTCCGCCATCAACATTGTAGGCACTTTAGTTTGTCCAAAACTGATGAATGACCATTGCAATCTTCAAAAAATGTGTATCATAGGAAGTGCAAGCTGTTGCCGCATGAAATCCACTAGATGGTCTTCGTGATCGTACTCTTTCATTGTAATGCTCTAACCAAAACTGCTATCTAACACGAAAAAAAGTGCGCCATTCATTGAGGCAAATTGAAAATAGTATTGTTAAATCAATCACATGCAATGTATGCCACAAAACAAGGCCAAATGCATCAAAATTTCCAAAAACAAATTTGCTAAATCAGTACACACACAAAAAGCGAAATAATGGCGCTGTCAAAAAATATAATTTTGTCCTTTTGAATAAATATTTATTGGTTATTTTGACTTTTTTGGAAATATTTTTCTCTTATTAAAAAAATCTTTTTCCTTAGAAATCACTAATCGGTCTGGATGTGTATGGCAATAATCTTGAAAGTTGACAACATATCAAATCTTAACAATCCATCAAGAATTTGCCACATCATTGGTTTTTTTCAAACTCTATTTTTTGCTTAGGTATTTTTTGTGGTCTTTTTGGTTTTGGTGTAATTGTTTGTAAAGAAGTTTCATAACAACCCTGAATTTTGTGCTTATCATTTTTTCTGGCATTACATGGTGAAGGTATGGATGTAAATTTGCAAATGATGTTTTTGTTGCTTTGATCGTTGGGCATCTCAAGAACACTGAATTTCCTGAAGGCGGAGGCTATCGATGAATATAATGATTTTTATTAACCCAGGAACTGATCCGGAGTCGTAACCAACCTCTAAGGAGTCGACTCATGCAATTGGGATAAACATTACTTTCAGCTTAATTTTATCATTTTTCCGGGTTTTAAGTCAACTTTTTTCATCCAAAAGATGCTTATCATATAAGCAAAATTAACATATAAAAACCGGCATAACAAATACACTGATCATTTCTTTAAGACCCTACAGGGTTAAGTAAAATTAGTGAAACATGAACATTGTGAAATAACTCTTTACCAATAAGGCCAATAGTAAAACATTGCTTTGACCGAACCTCTTTTACCAAACTTACCCACTCCGAAAGGTTGCCGAACCAATCAAACGTCAGAGTCAAAAGTTATGGCCTTTCAAACTCAATTCCATTCCTTCAAAGAATGAATGAGCTAGCCTAGCCCTCTTCTGGTTTTACCACAAAAGGCAACCTCATTCATTTTATGCTCTCAACGCAAGTAATAAGATCGAAGTGCAGAAGGTAACTTGGTCGTATTACAAATCATGATTCTCATCGCTGAACGAAAATTCAGTGTTTTTGGCCATCTTGACTCTCCCTTTGTTGACGATGGTGATGAGTAGGCCTTAGAACTTGATGCAAATCCCCCGTTTTGCATTTATAACTCTTTACTACATTGATTTGCATTTTAAACGTTCGTTTACACTTTTATGCATTTAGAAAACTTTTTGGGGAAATTGAGCATAAAAATGTGATTTGCCAGGGTGTTTAAGGCATGACTTATCATTTTTGATTATCGAATTTCTTGGAAATTTGATTTAAAAATGGATGCAAAAACTAATATTTTTCGCCGTTTTGTATTTTTTAAATTTGATCTTTCTAATGCAAATTTTGGAACAAGTGGTACCTTGATTAGCAATGTCAGTTCCAGTGGAAAGGATCCAAGGTAAACGCACCTGAATAACTTATGGATCCCTAAGGGAGATTTTCTCTTAAAAATACTGTTTTTCTCAAAATCATAGTTCAAGGAGTCAAATTTTCAAAAACCATTGTTTTGGAAATGAATAAAGAGCGAGAACAAATTGTTGATAGTGCTTGTTAGTTAAGATTGGAGGAGAGGAGTATTCTTGGCGATGTTTGTTTATTTGTAAGACGTCGCCACCTGTTGACTAGATTAATCAATTACTAAAATCCGAATTGTTTTGAAATCAATCCCAAACTCACAAAAATGCAGCAATCTTGGTCAAAATTGGCAGCCCATATTATTTGCTGCCCATTGTGATTGGTAAACTAAAGCAGTATTGACAATGTTGTGTAAAAATCAGGAGATTTACAAAATCTTCAGCTTATTATAACCTCCTTTGGCTTTTGGTAATAAATTTCGAAGTCCAAAGGTCGCAAAATTTTTCAAAAAACAAACGAATGTTTTTGAGATTTCGCCAAATGAACGATTGATTTTTGTTTGGGTGCAAGTCTGAAGCCTTTTCATATCTGCAGGCCGAAAAAATCGAACTAAAATAAGATAAAATGTTACCAAGAGACAGACAAAAGACTGCAGTTTTTTGCTCCAAAGGTCGACTACCCAAACCCACAGTCTCAAGGTTTCCAACCAAAAGGTTCCTATTTTTTGGTTTGATTTTAGGGAACTTTTGATCCCACTTAACTGCAAAAACTGCACAAATGATTTCATAAAGCCCATGATAAAAAACAGAGGCGAACCGATGTCAGGATCATTTAAAGGATGGAGCAAAAATGACGGAGGACCTGTTATAACCTTAAAATAACAAATGCACCACACATAACAAAGACTCAAAGTGAGTTACATCTTGCATATGCGAAGGAATACTAAGTTTTAAATGTCGTAAAATTAAAACCCCTATTTCACTATCGTAGCATTCGAAACAATCATTATATTGAAGAAATCATACATAAATAATATTTTTCTTCAACATAATCAATGTTTGTTCTATTGATTTTTAGCGGATCATGGGATGTCAGTCCCTTGGGGTTTCAAACAACGAATTTGGAGTCCCCGAGTTCCTAGGTACATTCGAAGATTACCGTAAAAGTGTGTCAACTGAGTTAGAGGATAGATTAAATGGTCCGGAAGGAAGGGGGAGGAGAAAAAGATTTTCCGTGATTGACGCGGTCAACAAAATGCCGGTCAAGATGTTCACAACAGACACGACACACCAAACCATTGAAACAAATAATTGCTATAAAAGGAAAAGGGACCGATTGGGGGGTCATCAGTTGTTTCTGAACTCTCCTCTGAGTAAGATCACCCATTCAACAATCCTCTTCACCATGAAGTCCCTCACCCTGTTCCTGGCCCTGGCCATCCTCGTGGTTGTGGCCTCGGTCAATGGCTCCCAGAAGAAGTACATCTACTACACCACCGACGACGGAATCAACGCCGGAACCTCCGCCATCATGGATGCCGCTAAAGAAGCCGGCGTCAAGGTGACCTTCTTCATCAATGGCGACACCATGAACTCGCAAAACTGGGGAGACGGCATCGTGGCCGACAATATCCGTTACCTTTTGCGAATGATCCGAGAAGAACACGCCGTGGGAGATCACTCCATCAACCACATGGCCCACAACTCCGACACTGAACCCGCCACCGGCCGCAACATCTACCGAAAGACTAGTGATGTCGATTACTTCGGGAAGGCCAACATTGCCGTGTTCGCCAAGATTCTCCAATCCGTGGGTGTGAATGCTCTTCAAACTCGTGCCCTTGTCAGGCCCATGTCCAAGATGGTCCGCATGCCCTTCGTCAACAACTGGAGAGTCAAGATGGCCAACGGTCAACCCGACATCAACTTCACTTGCCGCAATTGCATCGTGCCCTACGACTCCGCCAAGATCGCTGGTGAGGTGGCTGATTTGTTGTTCAAGAGTGGTAAGCAAGTGTTTGGTTGGGATATGGAATGGCGATCCAGCTACGGTGACGGGCTCACTCAAACCCCCGAAGAAGTCATGAAGGAGGTGCGCAAGTTTAGCGCCAAATTTAAGCAGGCCAAGGGTGGACCCAACAAGATTGTCATCCTCAACCACGACCACGGATTCATGTACGGTGACCAACCCAAAGAGGCCTTGGTCAAGTTCTTCCAAATGGCCCAGAACGAGGGCTACGAATTCCGAACCTTGGAGACTTACGCTACTGATTGAAGTGATTTGATTCGTCTGTGTTAAACTGTCCATTCACAATACACACATGCTCTCAGAAATATCTGTTTCCGTCTTTTAATTTCTCGGTACATTTTATCGTCCACTAAAACCGGCAGTATCCTATTGGTCAATCTTGTCATTGCCTCTGGCCCAATATCATATTTTTCGATATTCACTACCACGTTTTCATGTACGGTGACATACCCAAAGAGGCTTTGGTCCAGTTCTTCCAATTGGGCCAGAAGGAGGGTTACCAGTTCCAAATTTTGGAGACTTTTGTTACTGACTAAACAAACATTTTGCATCTTTTTCAAGAAGCAAATACATTCAACATCAAACATATCATCTTTGTTTTTTAAATTTTATTCACTCTATTTGAAGCTTCTCAGCGCCTTTTTTGAATAAGGACAATCAAGTGAGCGTTGTTTTATCCATGTGTCAATCATAGGTTCTACTGACCTCACAGATTATCTGAGCCACTTTTCTTTGATGTAATCACACTTCACACTTAATTTTAAAATTTCAACAAGTCTTCTTCTCGTGCTCGGCGAAGTCTAACTAACAGGACAAATAAGTACAGCTGAATTAGCTAATATGGAGCAAGCCCTCATCCTACCATTTTAATACTTAAGGGCAAGGATTTGTACCCCAGTTTTCGTGGTTGTCTAAAGCTACAGTTTTGTACATTTACGGACAAGCCTAAATTGGAACATTGCAGGATATTGGATTCAAGTGGGAGTTAGCTGCGGTATTCAAACGAAGCGTAAAATTACAACTGTTTCGAACAAACCCTACATGCATGACTAATGGCAACACTGTTCACATAATCCCACTTTAAAACGGGTGAAATTGCTCTCATATTCGAATTGGATACCGTTATTGCATTTCTTGTGAACGAATCGTTACGTATTCATAGAACGTCGCCCAAGTTTTACCACCCTCATTTTGGGCGAAATCCGTAAAGTGTGCTCGTTTCCCTAGTAGCTTTGGCCATATTCTTCCACCTTTCTTTGTCTTCAGTTGGCCTTCTTTCCTTTCTTTTATGTCGCTTTTTGGCATTTCCAACAATATGGGGAGAAACGGGGAAGGAACAAAACAATCTCTTAAGGGAGGAATTCCCACTTTAAAAAAGAAACTTTTCCATGAGAAAAATGGAACACGGCTGTGTGCTCTTCAAATAAAAAGGTAGTTACGAGATGAAGGCTTTGCCTACAAGCTCCTCTAGTCTCCGAAGGGTTGTTCTAAATTCTTTGATCCAAGTTTTCAAACTTCTGACCCGTTTTTCATTCAGATGGACTCTCTCTGAATTTTCCACTTTAGTCGCTTGGATATACGTATGTATGCAAGTTTTTTGTCGAACCAGGTTAACTGTATCCCATCAATCCAAGTTCGTCGTTCCTTTAAAGTCTGGAAGTGTTCCACATTTTCCCCTTGGTTCCAGTCTAAATTTGCTCACCCTCTTGAAAGTGACAGACCACGCGTTGACAAGTGAAGTGGAGTGAGATTTTTTTGGGAACATCAAGATAGTACGGAACACCACGGTTTAAGCCCTCTTTCATCCTAAAAAAGATCCCCAACACCAGATACGAAACAGTCGCGGTGGGGAAAGGGTTCTCTTTCCAGTCACCTCTTCAAATTTTTTGGTGCCCGACAGAATCGCCGTTTATGGCGGCACTATTTGTTATGTCCGCTTTGACAGATCTGGGTCAGAAGGCGGGAAACTCTTCCGGTGGCTTTCTAAAAGTAATGAGATATAATCATAGCACCAATCCTCCGTTGACTTTCTAGGTTCCTCGTTACCTTTCTTGAGTACATGGACATTTTCCGAGCACCCTCCAACAAAAGAAAGTCAATGACACGGGAAAAGAGGAAATTGTTCGTTTATTTAAGCAATAAGATCTGCATTATTAAATACAGTCGAATCTCGATATAAGAAATCTCAGTTTACGTAAGCAATTTTCGCGATATAAGCAACTTTTCCGCGCTGACCAAAATTTTACTACATAAGAATTCTCGATGTAAGAAAGTTTCCATTTTTCCTCAGTCTCAATATAAGAAACATTCTCAATATTTTGGCATATTTCTCTTGCTTTAATTGGTCACAGCAAAAAACGACAAAAAACAACAACGAAGCATTTCCAAAAGGATCGATACAGTGCTTCCATATCTTGCGCTTTTGCGCAAATTTTGCCCTTGTTGGGGTCCCTTTTGCGCACTTTTTTGGGTTCTCGCGCCTTGCACTTTTTGACAAAAAACTTGCACTTTTTCAACTTCGAGTCAAAAGAACGAAAATTACATTTTGAACCTCCAAAATGCCATTCAACAAGAACTATTTTAAGGACGTTAAGTTTAAAAATACAATTTATCGACAATTATACAAAATAATGTAAGCATAAATTAGTTTTACCAACAAATGTGCAATGCTTGAGAGTGAAACAAATTTCTGTGTCTACAAAAGCATAACCTAGTGGAAAATAAGCAACCCAAGGAAGTGTCTTGTCAACCCAAGAAAGTCCCTCAAATGTGAGGTTGTTTAAGGTCAAACTGAGAATAGAAGATTTGCAGTTAAGACATTCCAAAAAAAATAGCACAAAAAGCGACAAAAAAAGCGATAAAATGCGACATAAGGGAATAAAAACACATATATCTTATGCATTGTTTATCTGCCACGTTTTCTGACATTGGTATTTTTTGTGGGATCAACCATATCCGAGTTACAGACATGATTCGTTGTTCCATTTTTTATGAATCACCCGGTACAACTCCAAACAACTAAGGTTGTGACTTCTTCGCAGATTTGGTCAGGAACGAGGTCATCTTCGCAATTAAGTACGTCACTTTACATTCCACCACCTTTACAACCATTCCCTAAGCAATGAAAGCGAGGGGCCAGTTTGCTCTATATTTGCAAAGAATGAGAAGGGGAACGTTTCCGGGTCGTCGTGCGTCGTTTGATTTACGCATCCAAGTTACCGGGAAAGCTATGCATTATTTCTGGACTTTGTTTCCTGTTCCCGGAACTGCAGTCCCATGTTCCATACTTCTGATTGTACCTTCTTCGCCTCGCAAAGGATCTTTTTATCCTTGCTTTGGATTTTGTTGAGTCTTAAAAGGCCAATAATTCAAACCCCGTGCTTTTCTGGGGAAACTGATGGCGTTATCAGTTTTTTGGCTCCCCACACTGGATAAATATTTAATACTAATTTCCCTCTCAAACATGGCACGTCCTATCCAGCCAAAGTAGAGGAGAGAAAGTTTGGTTTGGAGGGAAAACTTTGATTGAGGGACGAAAATGTGCGACAACATACGCACCCAAAAATCCCCAGCTTTGGTTTTGGACCTGAAACACCGAGCTTCAAAGTGTTCCATTAATCAATTAATTGCTTCCGTCCAACAAAGCCCTCAATTATATTGTGAAGAAGACCAACGACTCTAAAGCAATTAACATTGTCAGCATTGACCTCAATGGGCCTGGCTTTCCCACGGGATATCAAAACAAAAATCAATGAAAACATGTGTTCCATAATACTCTTTGGCCTTCAGCAAGTCCTCTACACATTTGGTGGAACCAATTGTCAGAACGGCTTGCAAAACAAGGAATTGGGCAGAGATCTATGAAAGCGTTGGCTGCATTCGTCTCGATGCAAACTGACAAATTGGGTCAATGTGTCAGTATGTCTATGCACACAATGAAAGAGAGCCTAGGTGTGGCTTTCATATTTCTTTGGAGCCCCTTTCATCCACAATCATAGATATCACGCCCGCCATATATAAGATCATATTTGTGGTCGGGAACCGTTTGGAGGCCATAGATATTCCAGTTCCTTGTTGATGATGCAGTTTGATTCGCTTTGTAACGGTTGAAAGTGCCCTCGTTTTTGGCTCTTGAGGTGAGCCCTGTTGACCCAGTTTAATATTTGATGACCAGCATTTACGCACCAGGTTCGTGCCAAATACCTTGGCTGGTTCCTCATCAAAGCGTGCAATCAAACGAAAACCATTTTCCTTGGGTCTGTCGAGCGAAGTTACAACATGGGAGGAACCCACAAAATCAATGGAATTGGCCAACCAACCCTCGAGTGTATTGAAACGATGGTCTGCCCACTTCATTCCCAATTCGGATTGGAAGACATTTTTAGAACTTTTGGACCAACAGAGAGAAGGACCGAAGCCCCAATTTCTATCTTTCAGTATATGGTTAGGAGCTCCTTGAGGTTGTAGGTTTGGATTCACTACGTGTATTGTGAAGCGGGACTTGAGTTGGAGCCAATTACTTTTGTTCGTTTAAAGTGGATCTTTATGGCATTGTAAAGAATCCAACGAGTCATAGAATAGGTTTGCCACCACCGAATCATTTGGATGTCGATGATCAATTTGATTTGTGGCTAGAGGTCCATGTGAGGCCTTCGTCAAGTTTTTGATTGAGAGGAGGGGTTCGATTGGCTCATGGTCCATGTTTGGATCATATTTGGATCCGCCTTGAGCTAATTCAATTGGGATGGAAGCGAGAGGATGGCGGTGGATCCTTGAGAATAAAGTTCCAGATGTTCTACTGATGATTAGTCAATGCTTCGATGGTGGCTCTTCAATTTCTTTCGCCTGGATCCAAGTCATTACCAATCTTTTCCAAGATTTCTGAGGAATACAACGAGTAAAAGCCATTGTGAAGTAAGCCTGAGGAGTCGTTGTTGTTGTTGTTGCGCTGGCAACTGCCAAAGCAACGATCGAAGGCACCATTAAGGCCATTGCATGGATGTGTGGTTCCAGAGAACATGTTCCATGCTTCAGTGGAGTCTGAGCTTATTGGAACAACCTTCACTATGAAAACCTGCCCTTGGCGTGAGCGCTTCTATCCTTATCATGCCACTACTTCATAATCCATTGTCACAACCAGTCGTTTGTGGAACTCAAAGGTGCCCCAAATCCTGGAAAGGTCCTTTTTCACCCGGGAAAAAATGATGCCATCCATTTTGATAGTCGTTTTCAAGCAAATCGGCGCAAAGAGAAAGTGCTCGTGGAAGTGAGGAGAGTGGCGACCATTTCAAGGTCGAAACCAAGGAGGATCGAGACCAAAGAAGAGAGGAACGAACCAACGAACCTCAAGATGGAACAGGAAGAGTAAAAAGGATGATGACGTAGAAGGGGGGAAGAAGAACAAGAACATGGTTCAGCTCTGGAAGCCTCACGGAGAGTGAGACCTTGAATAAAGGAATTATGTAGATTGATTCACGTTTTCAATTAAACCCAGACCTCTCGAGTGAGTCTTCAGCATCAGGAGCGGACAATGACAAGGTCGGACGAACTTCATTGAGCATAATGACGGACCCACTGATTCATTCGGTATTGAACCTTAACGAGCTTCTCGTACTTTCATGACTAAGCTAAACTTTTTCCTTGGCCCTCAAAAACAGTTTCGTAGAACCATTAGCGATTATATTCCTTATTTGGTTAGGGACTTGAGAAGAGACAGAGAGAAAAAAAAAAGATTGTTCGAAAAACAGGGTGACCATTTCTTGCACTTTTGAAGGTGATAAAGGTGAGAGAGATTTCAAGTTTGAAGAGAGTGAACTAATAATTTGCTTTATGTTTTTTCTCGTGTCTGAGTCAAGTTAGCATTTTCTTCCTTTTCAACGTGAAAGAAACCATAGAATGTCCATACTTATTCCGAGGTCAACCATTCATATGCTTTTTCCACTCAACCAAAAGTCCTGCCATAGATTTCTCATTAGCATGTGCTCCCATGAAGGTACAATGAACCAGAAAATGCTTGCTCTGCTTCCACTAATGTTCTTCTCTAAATTAAGGTATTTTTTTAACTCAAACCCTCTTCCTTTACGCAACATTTCAATCAGACTAAAATCGAACCATCGATTTCAAGCCGAATTAGTGAACGAGCAAAACGTTTTCCCCATGACTGAGTGACCAAGAGCCTCAAAAAAAAATGCGCCAAGGGCCCAAAGGTTCAGATCTCGTGCTAATAAGATGTCCAATTACAGTGTTGACTTGCCAACTTTGAGCTTGAATGAGCACAACTGTGTTCAGGAGGAGCCCTCTCCCCACCCATCCCTAAAAATGAGGCAACCCGATTTTCGGTTGTTGATGCCAACGTTCTCTCGCTCGCTCTCTCATTGCTCACGTCCTTCAAAGGCTAATTCCGGATTCTATCTGCATTTCCTCCACGGATTTGGTGAGCCAGGGATTTTTTGCTGCCTCCAAAGAACTTCCAGGCAAAGGCACGCTTGAAATTTTAAGCGCATTTTCTTTTCTATTCGGCAAAGATGGACCTTGGTGGATCACGAGGTGATTTCTCTCCACTAGAAGATCTCCAATACAGCAAGCGTCAGCACATTACTCGACCAGAATTGGCACCTCGAGTATTGAAGTTTCTCCAACTTTCCACGAACCTATTACGAACTTTGGTTTGAATTTCAAAAGGCCATCTCCACTGGACCCAAATTTCGATCCATTCGTGGCTGAAGGTTCCGACCGCTTTTAGAACTACGAATTGAGAGGCTTCAATATGACGTTCCCATGTTCCCTCCAGGGTTATCTGGACCATTGGTCTTCAAACTTGGCCTTCCAAGGCTCGTCAAGACGTCTTGGAATGATGAAGAGAAGAAATGAGAAGACCGTTCCACACACAAGGAACTGCGCAAGACAGCCTTCGTGCGAGTTTTGTGATTTCTTTTACTAGACTGTGTCCTCGTAGTGTATATAGAATATCGTCTGACAAATTGACAATTGTATCTTGACAACTCGGAGAGTGGCCAAGGACCTTCTTAAGGCCACCGAAGTCGATCCGCTCAAGTGGAATAAAGACCTAGTTCGCTGGCATACATTAGCACAAGGCCCTTATGAGTGGCTTAAGCTCGAATTTGAGAAAACCTGTACATTGAAAATACAACTGAGTCGATAGGAACTTGAAGTGCTTCTACCAAAAGCGTGACAAATGGTAACCTTGAACCACGTTCGTTTCGTCTTCGTCCTTGTCGAATGGTCGGAATGCAGCTCGTTAATGAATAGGACACTCACTGTTTTCTTGCTCGGTCGACAGGATCCATCTAAAGAGACATGGTCCCTTAGCGTTAGGTACCAAAGTGAGTGAGCTCCATTCTGATTGTTGGTCCCCATTCAGGGAATTCTTCTCGGAAAACCAATGATTGTCTGTCCCAATTGGGTCTTCCTGAATTATGGTCTGTCTGGCGATATTGTGGAGTACTTTAATATTTCAGAATGTGCCATCCCGAATGTTTATACCGTAGGTGGAACAGGATCGTCGGAATGAACGTGAGGTCTGCTTGGATTTAATTTGGCCATTTAAAGCCAATTCCTCGAGAGTGGGCCTGTAATGGCCTCGTTAAATTGTACATTTTTCTTCATGTTCATGTTTCGTAATTAATGCGTGGCTGCTCCAAACGCCCCGTTTCCATGTTCCAAAGGGAGTAAATCATCATTTGTCTTAGCTCTCGGCGAAATCGGATGGCATAACAAAATTCAATAACATGCCATCGAATCTCACTGAAGGAACAGACACGCAAGAACTTGGGACACATGAGATCAGGGACGAGATCTTTCTTGGCTGCTCTACTGGGTCCAATGCTCCAATGACCGTGTTCCTTTCCCATTCCACATCTTGAGTGTGTGCCAGTTCCACTAATTTGCTTAGCATGTTTGTCCCCAATCTGAGGACGTAATCTTTAGGGGCCACGACAACGACGAACTTTTCTTGATGACCTGATTCACGTTCGTTTTCCCGAGGTTTGTGCCCTCGTCACGGTTGATGGCTCTGGTCACACCTTGGGCTTTTTATCCGTGGACCAATCTTGGACCACTGAAGCAACCGGTTTTCGCGTTTCCAACCCTCATTTCCAAGGAAATTCATTGCCGAGAAATAAGGCTCAGGAATGAGATATGTGCCATTAAAAATGCCTATCGGGTAGGTGCTTTCCCTTCCTTGGAACATCTTGAACCCAGCCAGACATTGATATTCAAAAATGGAACTTGGTCGGAATCCAGCCTTCATGGTGGTCGTTTTATCACCAATCATACTGATCATAATCACTAATTCGTCCTTGAGTAGCCACTTGCCAAGAGATTATGCTCAACCCATGAGTTCCGTAGCCCTTTTCACGCTCATTCTTTCTTTCCTCGTTCCTCGAACTATTAGATCCAATTTCGAGCCATATTACATTGCTCATTATTTATGACCAAGGTCTGTCTTTGATGCCAAGGCATATTTTCTCGTTAATGGGCCTTTGTCATTTGTTCCGTGTTGCTCGTTTTGAAGCCAGACTCTTTTCGTCGTCGTCGAGAACCTCCTCGCATTCCGAGGTCGCTCATTAGTTGTCCTGATGTGGGTTCTATTTTGGGATTGGTTTCTGCTCTCTTGGAGACGTTCGTTCCTTTGAGGCTCAGCTCAATCTTTCTCTCTGTTATGAAGGCTGAAATGTGAGGCCCAGCTTTTCTAGTTTCCAAAAGAATCCGAGCGTATAACAAATCTGAAGGCAACTCAATCGTGGAGCATTTCCTGTATTTTGTTAGAGGGCTCAAAACGTGTAAAGGAAACGGAACATGTCGGCCATCATAGCTCATTGTTGAGCGGTCTGCATCTCAGACTGACGGCATGAATATACACACTACTGTAAGGCCTTGAATATAAAGCCCACACTATTACTTGTCTTTTGAAAGATTTCGTCGAACGCATATGAATAAGCCGCCGAATTACAAAATGGAACCTCATAATCCTGATCCTTTGCTCTCTTTCCATTTCGAAACTGATCAAAAAGGAAGGTTAAAAATATTCGACCAGAATTTAGTAACCAATAATTCAGAACCAGAAAAGGCCAAATTTCAAAAATGAAGTCAAATTTTGGCTAAAAATAATTGCAAAATCTTTATTTATTTTTATAAATTTACATAAATTTAAAGGGAAGATGGTTGTAGCGCAGTTGATTAACGCGCGTCCGCGTTGCTCTCAGGTTCATGGGTTCGATCCCAGGTCTTCCCCCCACCCAACCCCAATTCTGTCTAGTGGATTGATGCCTCGAATGGCACCCGCAACAAAACCCAGAA
>CM021320.1:7336436-7357885 GCA_010645155.1 Tigriopus japonicus | reverse complement strand
ATTTCGAGTCCTGCCCATTCCTTCCACAAACTAATTTTGTGTCGTCAGCATATGAAGAAATACTGGCTTTTGTTCTAAAATTCTGGAGAGGAGCAATAAAGAGAATAAACAAGAGCGGACCTAAAATTCCGCTCTTGTTTATTCTCTATAAGTTATTAGTCAAACTTTACTTTATTAATTAGCCCTTTCGGTTTGCCATTACCTATTAAGTGTTGCCTAATAAATGAGGGCATACAAAGATAAACACGCGCTCTAAAGCAGGAAAAATTGACATTTTTGGCATATTTCTGTATTGTTACCTCTTGAAATACTCCACCATGGTCTATTTTGATGTAAAAAACACTGTTCTAACAGGACTAGCCCAAAACCTTGTCATATTTTATGCCCACAAATAACTCGAAATGGTCAGGGAAAAGCAAAATTTACCAACAAGGTACTTGGTAAAATCTGGGCGCATTATTTTGGAAGACGTTGAAAATCAGTTATGTTTTGATGTGGATAATAATCATACATGTTTCAACTTTTTCCGCTGAAACTCTTGAAAGCCTAATCAGTAATCACTGTCAAGTAGATCACTACTTTGGTGTCTCATTTCTGACGGAGCACCCTGTTGTCATCTCCACGAAAATGGAATTACGAAAGAACGATATCCCCTCTGTGGATCTCTATGCCTGTGAATAGCCTAAGCTCAAACGGCTCTACTCAAACATGGTTTTATCGAGCCGGGTCCGATTCTTCTAGAATCTAGAGGGTGACATCCTGTGAATGAGGAATGAACAATATCCAACATGAACGCTATGGTCCTTCTCTGTTTGGTGTAACATGATGGAGTGCCCTAACATGAGTTCTTTCCATTCCATTCCTACGTCCACATGCCTATCTATTTTCGTTTTCTTTTCTCCATTCCCATCCGTGAGACATCTCGGCACCCTATCTCAGCAATTTGGAGAAATGTGGAGGCCATTTTAGGGGTAATGGCTTGAAAAGGTTGCTTCAAAGGCCTTCCTTGCTTGGGTATGACCCACATTGACGAGACTTGTCAGACTCGTGGAGAACGTATGTTTTCTCCATCCACCAGCCAAACGGAATTCTGTTCACATTTTACTTGCAAAAACCGTCGGGAACTAAGCCTTCTCAAAACTTTTTCAATTACGAACCTGAAGAACCGTCTCTTCAAGCTGATGTCAAGGGTTGGAATTTCCATTTGATCCTATCTCTTCCATCTTTTAATGAGCTTTTTAGAACCTTGACAAAATTGCTTAGACTAGGAACGCTTTTCCTTACATTATATACAATAGTTCTAAAAGCCAACGAGCATTCTGACGCCTGGTCAACAATCTTTTCGAAGGCTTCTCTTGTTCAAATAAGACCTTGTTGAAGTGTTGTTGCCAACCTCATGGGGTCTAATGGCCTCAATTAACTTCAAGACCCAGTTCACACAATGGCCATAAAACCAGGCCTACCCAGTAATGTAAAGGCCACGTTGATTTTTTTTTCCTTGCCGTTAACTCAACACCCAGATTTCTTGGTCTTAATGTTGGTCAGCCATTCTGAAAACCCGTCTCCAAGGACCTCTTAAGAAGCAAGGCCAATAGTCTGTCTTTGTTTGAGTTGGTGAGTGAGAGTAATTTGACCTTTATGCCAGACAATAGCCTACGTTTGAAGTCGGTTAATGACCTTGAAGGTTGAATGGCCACACGGTTCTTCAACAGTGTTGAGTCGATCAGGTGGCCTTGGAGAAATGCAGATTCACGCCTCATTCCCACTGATACAAGTCTGCTTAAATCTTCTTCGTTCTTCTGTGATCCTATCGGGTTTGGTGCATCAAAAGAGTGAGTGAGTGAGTTTGGTCAAGGCTGTTCTCAAGGAAGTCTCCTTCCTTTTAAGGGCTTTTCACACGCTAATGCTCATTCAAAGATGTAAGAGGACATTATCGTCCCATGTTTTACACCAAAGCCGGGTAAACGATGTGATTTAAGTTAGGTGACTGGGACAATGGGATTTCCTTGAGCTTGTGTCGACTAGCCTTGAGCCATTATCAGCCTTGGACTGCCTTGGATGATCATAACATAATCTCTTCGTTGGTTCATCGTTCGTTGATTCTTGGGTTCCTTGGTCTTCTTGGGTTTGTTGTTCCTGCTTGTTTCCGGACTTGCCCAGAAAAAGAGCTTTTTGAGGGATGGTTCTTTCAAGTTGAAAGAGCTCTCTCTCTTCACGAGGTCCGCACTAGTGTATGTACTAGTGTAGTGTAGGCTAGTCCTTATCCACACTACTGCAATACGCCGAGTTTGGTGAGGTCTCTTGCTTCCAAAAGCAGAGGGAAACTACACGAAAGAGCCGACACAAAGGCCTCTTTTCCGTGGCTCCTTCTCGGAAGGACAGCCTTGACTTATGACAAGGTCGGACTAGTAAAGAAGAGAGGAAGAGAGGCCGACGAGATGTTGTAAGTCCTTGGTTTTGTGAGTGTGTGTGTGTGTGTGTGGATGTCGCAAAGGCCAATGGAAGTGATGGAAGAAAACTTTTCTTCGAGATAACAACATCCGACTTTGTGATCCCAAGCCGCACTACGGGCAATGAGGTTGGCTCTCTTTCTGCTGGATTTATGCTCTCAGGTTTGATGGCAGTTTGCTAATGACGTTCTGGAACCGGGATATGTACTTACCAAGAACCAAGATGAAGTGTCAAACATGGGGAATAAATTACGACGGAACGCAGAGATTGCCTTAATTCTCAGTTACCGTAGTTTGCCATCTGAGCTAATGATCTAAAAGTTTGGGTGGTCTAATATACCATGTGATAAAAAAATTCATTGGCTCAAGAACCTGTGAATGTCTGTTTGAAGCTGGTTACGAGTAATATGACATCTAGTAGGAATATATCCACGGTGATTGACTCTAAATGAAACTTAGCTACGGTTTAGTGGTGGTTTAAAGACTTCATCCCTTAAAATTCAGTTCAATCGATTGTTGGAGAGAAATTTCATGTCTAATTAAAGTTATGTACTGAAGAGGGCATAACTTGAATAAGCTCACTCTTTTGTAGAAAAAATTTAAGTAGTGAGCTTTCCGAGGTCACAACTTTTGACTTGGATGTTTGGTTATGTTGTATATTAAATTATGAATTCTCCATAGAACAGACCTTCTTAGTTGCGTTAGGCAAAACACAATAATGATCTCTTTTAGGATCCAAGTCCGCATCTAACAGTTTTTATTGGTCTGTTCATTTCAAGATCCTTTTGTCAGGATATCCAAGCGACATAACCAATTCACGTGAAAATTTCCCTCTACCTAAACCATCCTGACAAAGGCACACGCACTTTCGTATACAGAACAAGTTTTTCTGTGCCTTCGGTGGTTTTGAAGTGGTTCCACACTCCTCCAATATATTGGACCACAGAGACATTCGAGTAAGAGGAGTAGTGCCAGTAAAAGAAGGAACACAGAGCTGTGGAAATAAATCATGAAAAACTTGCTCTCAGGGTCTCCAACCTACACATCTACATGAACCACTGAGCTGGTCTACGTAACCCACAACCAAAGGTTTCCCATGCGCAAGCAAGAAGTACCTAATGTGCTTGAGGGGGAGTTCAAAATAATGGTTTTCTGTCAAAACGAGTTTCGTAAAAAGGGCCTTGAGCCAACCAACTTCCAAACCTCTCGCCGCTCTTTGAGTCTGGTCCATAAAGATATTGTAATGGTAATTACACTCCTATGTCGGTTTCCACTGACTTTTCAAGTGCTCTGCAAGATTCCCCACGACTTCTCGACTAATGGACTGAACTTCCTGGACTTCCTGAGGAGGTTTTATACCGAATCTATGGCACAGCCATCGAATGAAGATGCGCCAGAGGGTCATGTGACACCTTCGCCAACAGGGAGCCCATCTTTTGTTGTTAGTTTCGAGTGTTGCCAAATTGGTAATTGTTCAGATTTTTGGGTCAAAAAACATGCCACAACTTAAGGTTATGATGAGCGAGAGACATGAACTGCTGGTTAAAATGGCAGCACTTAAAACTTGACTCCCATTACTATTGGTTTCTTCATGGTTGCAAATACAATAACTCTGCCAAAACATATGGCTCTGAAAAGCGTCTTTCGACATGTCTTTTTTGTTATAAATGACAGGTTTCTCAAACTACTTCAGAATCTGATGATAAATTCATTGAAGACTGAAAGTGGGCTATTTTCTGAAATGAAACTTGGATTCCACATTTGAAGAGATAAGGATGACAGTTGGACTTAATTTCAGTTCCCACTGACATTAAAGTGGAACGCTATCATTTCAGACAAATAAAATGGTTAATGTCTTTTTTGAAAGTCACGGGGGCTTCTAGACATTTTAAATCGCACAATTTAAAAAGAGAGTTCTTTTACAATTTTTGTCACCGTTGATGGTGTGGTTAAAACAGTAGGCTTTTTGTAGCTAATAAACTACCAAAAATATTCTGTAAAATAAACTCCACTGATTTTCAGTGCCTTTGTCAGATCGCGACAAGAGTTGGATGGATCATTTTGTTGGACCAGCTTTTTTTGTCCAGACCTGGGCATGAAAGCCTAGGATTGTCTCACCAGAAAAAGGTGCCCATTACAGGGTCCCCAAACCCTCACTGAACACCTTTGTTTTAAGGGCAAGGACACTATTCTCAAAATTCACTTAACCCTCAATCTCTCCCTACCGCAAAGTACTCTCAAACCTCCTTAATAAATCAAAATCCTCAAATGGCGTCCCTGATTTGGTGGAGTCTTTTGTTCTAAGTTTCATCAGCATCGTGAAGGCCACAAAGGAAATACCAGAAAGAAGATCCTTTCCCCACACTTCGAAAAGCAGGATCTCATCTGGTTGGTGCGTTCTCATCTTTCGTAGACGAGAAAAAGAGGCCTCTTAGGGGATCAGGCTTCCATGGAGAATGAGGAAATGGCCTTTGCCATTCAAGGAGACAACGACAGGGAACAACGGGCTAGGAATAGGGTGACCACGATTTGACCTCCTCAAGAAGACCATTGAATATCTGACTGACAGACTATTGGATAGCTCTTCTTGATAAGAGAGCTCTGGTGTTGAATACGGCCAGATTCTTTGACCTTGGGATAATTCCATCCGATTATCATTACCATCGAACCAAGAGCGGCAATCTGTGGACCAGAGTGCTCATTGTGATAACTGGAAAGATTCAGCTGTCTCTAGCAACATACTCTCTGAATACACATTCCACTCATATATTAGCATCCAACAAGGACTCCATACTCATTCACTCAGAAATTGTCATTATCGAAGTTCTCGCCCACTCATCTGACCTTGGGAGCATATCTATGCCACTACTACGATGAGTGGAACAAGGGCAGGACAATCCTGGGGCCATGTCAGAACTGGCTCTGCAGGTTTCCTCTTTCTCTGCAGCTTCCAAGGATTTGGTCCTAATGAGATTTTGTGACACTACTCCGATGAGACGAGAGACTTCCCAAAGAGAGCCAGAAAGTGTTAGTGAGTGTCCTGTCTTGCCTTTGCTATTCTGCTTCGGGTTCTGGGATATTCTGTTCCTCGTTCTGATGTCTGCAATGAGGATACTCATGGATAGAGGAAAGGTCCCGCAAAAATGAAGGCACCAGTGTACCAAATTGGCAAAGGCCACGGGGTGGACGATTCACCAACGATGAAGTGGATCCAAATGACGTTTGTTCCACATGTGCTCCAGATTCAAGATGCACTGAAGTTGAAATGTCAAAAGTACCTGGTGCGTCTTGTTCCCTGTAATTGGTCTTTATTGGCCTTTGTTTTGTAATAGAAGTGAGAGCTTGGACTGAAGACAGTGGCAACATTTGGCTGGGATCCAAATTGGATCAAGCCCTCGAGAGAGCTATGCTCAGTAAGGCTTTTGGTCTTTGCTAAGCCTGGCATTGCATCTCATTGACTTCATGGAGAAGACAGGTCTTTTTCGGAAAGTTTTGAAACTATATTTCTCCAAGTTCAATTGCTGACTTGGTTATAATCTAATAATCAACTCCTTTCGCAATGCAGAGTAATTGGCTATTTCAACCAACTACTAGACATTCAAAGACTATAAAAGGGGAGAAAACGAGGACAATTACTCAACCAACCCATGAAAAGGCCAGGCTGCATGCCTCAAAGAACTTCACCTGACAAGAACTTCCAACATGTCATTGCACATATTCCCTAAAGAAGGGGAATGGAAGTAGCACATTCTAAGATTAAGGTCAAGTCTTTTTGCGACTTCCTCGTTTTCTCAAGCCCAACTAACCACAGAGACAATAATGCAACACAATATGGAGTCACCCCTCAAGACCGAGTTGGATCTAAAAATACCGCATGATGTTCACAAACAACCAAAACAAACAGGCCACAGTTACAAATGAAGGCTGCATTACCCTCTCATTTTTTTTGGTATCAACCCTTTCTTTTCGAGGGACCGACTGAGGATTTCTGAAGTTCGTGCAGACGTTGGATCTCCTATTTTTCTTACGTGTCCAAGATGAGATTGAGTTGTTTTGATATTTTTGTTCTTGTTTTGTTGCATTTTCGGTGCTATTTTTGCGATAGCCCTGTTATCTTTATTAATTCTTATTATCTTAGGTGCATAACAGGGCAAGATGAGTACATAAACTTCATTTTAAAAACTTGATTCTTCAATTTAGAAAGGAATTCTTCACTTTATAAAATAGCGTCACGCACTCTAGTTTGTGTTTAGGAGGTAAAAACAGAAAAGTTATACATTCATAAATATATGCAAGTTACCCATGAGATGAAAAATAACTTCAAAACCTAAGACTCAATTGCAAAATGGAGATTAAAAAATATAAGGAATTGAGCAAATGTTCTGCCCTGAAATCAACATTTGTTACTAAGTCAATTTGCTTTCAACGGATAAGAAGGAGGTTAATAACTCAATTTTCGATGATGAAGACTTCTGAGAACAAACATTGTGGCATCCCAAAAAAGGCCAAGATCGATGTGGTCTTCCATTGGCGGAATCTCCTCCCTCTCTTGGAACCATCCCCCATTTATCCACCCCTCATTCTCAGTTCTCATCTCCCCTTTGCCTTACTAGAGTGCAATCAAAAAGCCTCTTGCTGAATGGACATGAAATAATTATTTCCTTTCGTTTTTTCTGAGAAGAAGCAGTTCTACCCCTCCACTTTAACATCTAAAATACCTTCACTTAAAGTTATCCGGAAAGGGAGGAAAATCAAGTAGCAAACTCCATACAAAACCCTGGAGTATTCCATTGTTACCAAGATTTTTACATCAATGTTCAACTGCTTGGGTGAAACTTAAAAAGACTCATAGTTATCATTTTATGAAAGCAATATTTGTCTTTGATACCAAATCAATTCAATTGCTACTCGTTAACATCCTTTCTAAAAACTAGAGTCCAATCTTTAGAATAGTTCTCAAATCTTTCTGTACTACATTGCATGTCGCTGTTGGCAGCGTAAATTCAAAGTCCATGGCTTAGGCAAAGTTTGGACAAGTTTCTTGCTCTAACTTTTTTTGAAACTACTGGCAGGTCCCTCCCACCCTTTTCGTCTCGAAATTTTCTTAAGCCAACTTCTTACTGCATGGGATCCGTCCTCCAAATTTTCTGATTCCGTCCTTTGAGTCTAATACAGAATTACCAGCCTCAAAAGAGCAGCAATGAGGGCTGCGTTCAGTTCCCCTCGGCTTTGCAATCCATCTATCATGACTTGTCAGATTTGTGTGCAATAGAGAACAATCATGATATAGGAATTTGCGACCCATGGTCCCTGGGGTTAGTGTCCCGTTTTCCATTACTGTTTGACCAGCAGCCCTCTTTTCGGCCCCCATGATGTATTATGTCAGTATACATATACCCTCTGAATCCCTAAGTTGAAACGAATCCATGGAATGCTGAACTAGGGATGAATCAAAAAGAAGTGCTTGACCACGACCTCAAGCATTTCGGCCTAGCTTTTCATTTAGAAAAACAGTTTTTGGACCGGACCGTTTCCACGAGTAACGAACTACTTTCGTTGGATTTGGAGAAGAATACGTTCTAGATTGCTTTAACTTTTGATCTTGCCTGGTGATGTTTTAGAAAAAAGAAATTTTGACCATCACTTCTTCAAAATTTGCCTTTGTAAGGCTAGAATATATTGAACTTTGAGCGTCCTTTGGTAAGTTAAAGTGCTTTGACTAGCAAAGCAATTCGATAAAAAGCAAGAAGACCTTAGGGTGTGCCTCGATTTTCAACCCTCTTTCCCTCCCTCCATTTCCCTTTCCACTCCATTTTGGACCCTGTTCCACATTCAGAGGACAGAAGGCTCTTCTACATTTACAGTCTTTCGCCAACCTATGAAAGTGTTGTACAATGTGACAAGAAAGTTTTGGAGCCCTTGGTCCTTATTCTCAATTTAACAAATAACAAAATATTTCATTAATTGACCAGCATCTGTGTCGTTCTGCCTAATCATATATGTCCTTACAGCTGGATATTTACTTTCTTTCATCAAGGCACACCAAAAGAAAACGATAATATGAACAAGCACAAAACTTTCTAGTCACACTGTAACCAAATACTATCACGATTTGTAATGGTGCTTGTTTGCTGGGTGTAAAGGACATTAAGCAACGATTTTGAGCCAAAGGTCCATGTTTTCATCATGGCTCATTTGTCTCCACGCTTGGAAATGTATTCTTCGAATGCAAATGACAAAGTTATGACACGTTGACTGACGTTGATTCTTTCTAACGATTCGAATTGGAGGAGTCCTCTCTTGTAACTCGGTTTTGGTTCCAATGCATTTCAATATACGACGAAAGGAAAGCAACCAAAAAGTTTGCAAGTCTCTGATAGCTTTGATGCCGGACCATTCAGCATAAAGATGTGGCCACATGCACTATCCAAGGAAAGTTTTGGCTCTCTTGTCAGGATCAGGTCTTGCAACTCTCCAAGTCTCATTCCCCCATTTCCACTCTGAGCACTGGGAGTCATTAAGTCCAACTTTGCAAAGAGAGTCAACTAGATTACACCATTTACTTTCAGGGTTCCCACATTGGAAAACAATGTGATCCTCTTGAGAAAAAAATAGGAATCGATAGCTGACGTTGAAAGTCTCTACACAAAGGGTTAATTTTTGCCTTTGGGATTAGATAGAACACGTAAGCAAACCCATAATGGCAACCTTGGTCTCATGAGTGAGAACTCTTGAAGACTAAAAACAGCCATAAACACAAAGTTGAGCCTTCTGCTGGCAACGAAGGATGAAGAAAATCAAAGTTTCCCCTTCATGCGAAGCTAAACGACAACTTGAGGAGAATGTTCCCGAGTATCGCAACGAAGACTCCATCTTCGAATGAAGCCTTCCATCGATATCATCATCTTGTGAAAGACCTCCCGTTAACGAGATTGTACTTGCAGTGATAACTTGCCAATAACCCAGTCATGCTATGACCTCCCACCTCTTCCAAAGATAGAGTGGCTTCACTTTTTGTGGACACTTTCCAGACCGGACCGGAAGAAAAACAATCACCTTCACCAAATGGGGCCTCACGACATCGACAGAGGTTCACTGAGGCAACCTTTTCGGAAAACCAACACCAAAAAGGTCTGGTGACTGGGACTCGCTTCATTTGAGGGCAAATTTCAGGGCTTTTCCTACCTGCTACAATTACGCGTCAGTCATGCAAGTATGTCATTTTTTTGATGGAAACTGAGCAAGCATGCACATGAGTTCCCGAGACAAATTGTACTCTGAAAAGTCTCTCCAAGAAGTCTTTGTGTTTTAACTTCGTTGCCAACGAGACAAAATTCAGATAACGTTTGACTGACGGTCGTGAATCGATGTTGGTCCAAATCCTTTGTTTGATTTTCCCTTTGATGAAAGAGTAATTATTATGTGGTCAAGTTGAAATTAAAGGTGTGTCTAGAAGCGGAACAACAAGAGATCGGTTGGTGAACAATGACTTTTCATTGGGGTCAAATAGAAGAAATATTTTATTAATATTGTTTCTTGGTGTTTACAGATTATTTGCTTAGTATTGTCAGCCTGGCTACAGTGACAAATTGCTTTCTTTTCTGAACAAATGGTTCATATGGATTATGATGATCTTGATGATAAGTATGATAATAATTGTAGGAGTGGGAAGAGTTTTTCGTATCGGTGATAGAAGTAGTTGTTGTTGTTGTAGTAATAATAATAATAAAGACAATCATAATAATCATGTCGAAATTCATCTAGATTACATCTAATGTGATTGACAACAAATCATATAACCTTTAAATTGAGAACTGGATACATGTATGCAATAAAATGAAGAAGCTCTTGTTCAGCAGAGAATCCTGAATCAACTTTGGCCAAGGGTTTGGTGGGCTTCCAACCCTTCATAGACGATGGCGACCAAGATCCAAATAATGACAATGATAATCATAATTTCTGGGGGTTGTTTTCAATGATGTCAAATGGTTGTTCTTGATGGTATTTGTATTTCAGGCTTTCCACACCTGCGTTTACGCGTCATCGGCATTCACTCACATTTTGTTAGACTACAGTTTTGGTAACACTCACTAATACCAAACTGGTCACTGGGGGGGCTTTTGGGGGGTCACTCACATGATTAAAGTTTATTATAAAGAAGGATCTCGGCTTCACTCACAGACTTGATCTGCACCACAGATGTTGACCTTGTTCCTAACTCGTTCCACAAAAGTTGCCACAAGGAGCAAAAGGTAATAATAGTAAAAGTTGTTGCGAGAAGACGTCACTTACTCCATTCAGTACAAGTGATGGCGAACAAAGCTAATAAATTTCAAGTATTGGCTTGCTCGTGTGGCAATATACATCATTCGACCAAAGAAATTTAGGGGCTGGTTGGACAAGGGCAACAACATACGAACTCGAAAGTTTGGCCTGGTATTGTTTTTGAAAAGGAAGATGAAAGGCATTTCAACACACACTGACATTCTCCACGGTGGTGGTTAAACGGAGGGTGGCTTGTTTTATGGTTGGTCTTGATGGCTTCCATTTTGGCAGAGAAGAATCTCTCTCTACGCGTACGAGAAACTGTCAACAAGAAGATTCACCATTGGTTTACTCCCTTTCTAGGTCTCTCTTTCGAGTAAGCCGTTCTTCTTTCACTGTCTCACTCTGTCTCTCTCCCTTTGACTATCGCTCGTTCGTTCGCCTTTGAACACATTGAGAAAGCAAAAGTTGATAAAAGAACCCTTTCTCCCTCTTTGGTTCACTCATCTTCCTTTGTGGGTAGAAATGGGCCCTTCTTGGAATGGCATGGAGATGTGGAAACGTCAGTAAATCTCACCCTGGAGAGTAATTATTAGTCCCGGAATGAGCCCCGATGGCATGGCTTCCCATGATTGACGATGGGGTTCTTCAGGGGCGCGGGCTTGAATGCAGCTTTGAGCCATACTCCCCTCAAACCCCTATCTTTGTTTTATTCGTGATGGTGGTGGCAGGAGTAGGTCTAGGAAATGGCGAATGGAAGGACCTCGGTTAACTTTTTTATGCGCATCTCCCTTTCATGTATCTTTTGCGTCCATTGTTTTGGCTAACTTTGACATTTCGTTCGCCTGTCCACATTTGTAGTCACCGCAAGAGCCCAATGAAACAAAGTAGACCAGAAAACAGAGGAAGAGGGGAAAAAGTTCCTTCGAGGCTGGCAACGTCTAACCTTCTTGGCCTCTTCTGTCCTCGACATCTTTCCAGATGCACAAGCGAGTATGCCCTCTGTGTATTAGAGAGATAGAGATGGAGAGAGAAAGAGACAGAAACTCACAAGACTTCTGTTTTACCTCCGGCTAACGCATCAACACATACTCACACTCATATTAGGGGACAGCGACGGAGTAAAAAGTGACCACACACAAACAGCACACTCAAACACTCCGAGACGCAAAGCAGGGTCGACAGACGGCAGAATGAATTAAATCAGAGTTCATCAGCTGAGTACGACAGACAGTGTTCCTCATGTTCCTCAACAATTGCGTCGGTTTTTGGTAGAAAGACTAAGGCAAAAAGTTTCTTGGTCACGGAAATCAAATCGGAGCGATGAGAAAGAAAGGGGCTTGATGGTTCGTCGTCACCAAGTATTGTCTCATTTTTGGCTGGCTTTCTATGCTACGAACGGCAAGCAGAAACCAGAAAGAAGTCTCCGAAAGGGAGAGAAAGATTGCGGCTAAGCACGTTGTCATGGAAGTGCTTGGGCTAACTGAGAGGTGGACGAGGAGGAGGAGGAGCAGAATGGGTGGGCAGGAAATGTAGCCTGGTTTGAGTCAGCTCATTCCAATTTTTTGAGTGATGGATCCTTAAACATCACTGGTGGCCTAACCGTGATCTCTTCTGGTATATCCTTGTCTTGCTGTTCTCCAGTGGTGCCACCACTGCTGCTGGTATGACTGACATTGTCGCCACCGACATCAAGCAGGGGTTGGCGGTCATCCATACCCGGATCTGATCCACCACTCCCGGACAGACTTCGACGTGCCAAGCCATTGCCCGTGGTCATAACTTCCTCAGGAATGCTACTGGGGGGCATCATAGGCAAGGTGCTTGAAGCGGAATCATCAATGAGCAGAGATGGAGGCGGAGGAGGGAAGTCGAAGGTGGCTGTGAGGATATCCGATTCCTTGGATGGGGGGGATGGCGATTGTTGCTCCGTTGGAGGAGCCGTGGGTTTAATGAGTGGTTGATGTGAGATGAATTTAGACTTTGCCGATGACGCGGACACGGATCATTTTTGCTTCTTATCCTTCCCTACCCCCATGGAGAGGGACAGACTGTCGATGGGGAATGGGAACACGATTGTTGAGCTCTGTTCAGTAGATATTGCATTGAGGGTCTGCAAATAACGGAGTTGAAGGGCTGAGGTGCTCTCTTCCAGGACCAGGGCAGCCTCCTTCAAATGTTTAGAAGCCTTCTGCTCTCCTTCGGCGGCCACAACCTTGGCCCGAGCCTCTCGAGCTGCTTCTGCCTCTGCGGCCATGGCCCGTTGAAGTTGCACGGGCACCCTCACATCCTTGATCTCCACCCGCTCCACCTTGACACCCCACGGCCTCGTGGCCTCGTCAAGGATGTGCTCCATCACATGGCAGATCGTCTCACGCTCAGAGAGGATCTCGGCCAGGGTCTTTGTACCCAACACATTCCGGAGCGAAGTGGCTACCAACAAATTTGTGGAGTGCGTGTAGTTTCCTACATTACAGACGGCAGCAAGAGGATTGGATATTTTGTAGAAGCACACGGCATCTACCGACACTGTCACTGAATCTCGGGACAACATCTCTTGTGGAGGCACCTCATACGACACCGTTCTGAGATCAACACATCTGGAACAAGACAATTATCGCAATGTTAGATCTATGTTGTCGTTTACATTTTCTTTCTATTCTAAATGGACATGAAGGAGGTGTTTTTTTGCTAGAACCTGAGGAAAGGTCAAAGTTCCATTACGACACGGACAAAGTTTAAATACTATTCAGCTTGCTTAATAGAAGAGCCAATCGTTAAAATGGAAATAGTAAAAGTACCAAACCAAATTTTGAAAAGTATGGATTGTCTTTTCCTTGTCGAAATTTTAAGCTTGTGGGTTTTCGCGAAAGTAAGGCCCCCCTGAAAAATGTTTTTTGTCAGAATATGGCAAAACAAAATGAATGTCATGCTTGGCCTAAATGCCAAGAACGACGTCTTTTTCAACGATTTGCTTTTGTTTCACTCGTAAGGACTTGATTTAACATTCTTCGAGTTCTTTTGCGGATCTAGGTAATTAATGAGCTGACAAAGTGTCGTCTATTCGTTGCTGTTGGGGTGTCACGGAACACAGATTTAGATCTTTAGCGTGGCTGCATTCAGAACTCAAGTCGAGTTCTGTTGTTTGCTTGAATGTTGGAGCTCTCACCTGTAGTTATCAATGCAGGGGAGGATAAAGAAAAGACCTGGCCCTGACGCCCCGCCTTTCTTTAATCTGCCTAATCTGAAAATGACCGCCCTTTCGTACTCTTGGACCACTTTAACACAATAGCACAACGAGAATGGCAGTGTGACCAGGACCAACAAGAAGGATATGGCAGACAAGAGCATGGTGCCGAACCTCGAGATGTCCTCGGTCCTCTTGTGGGGTAAGGTCGTGACTGCTTGTATCTCGTAATTGTTCTGAGCGTCGTCAGGTGGCGCCATGTTCTTCTGCTGGCGTGCCATCCGGACCTCGGCGATGGTTGGCTTATCCATGTCGATGTCTGGAGGATACGGGGAAGCTGACGTTGGAGCTGAAGGCAAAAGCTTTTCGTTCGAGCCGGCTGCTAGCTGATGACCCCCGTCACTGTTCATGTCCGAACTCTTGAGTCGGTCACCAGGTGGAACGGATCATCCCAAGGATGATGATATTGATGCCCAAGGGATAGGAGCACGAGAACTCCGCACGAGTTGGGTTTTTTAACTGCACGAACACCGTATGGACTGGCTTGAAGGCAGAAAAACTCTCATTTTGCTCTCACTCGCTCTCAAGACATGTAAACAATTTGAGTATCAACTTCTTCCAGACCCTGATGGGTGGCTGACCGTTGTAGTTGAACGAGATGGCAAAAGTTTTTCCCCCCTATTTTCTCCGAGGTGTGTTTTCTATGCTTTCACGGAAGATGGTGATGGGAAATTCAATTCCTCGCTGTTTTTATGATCTCTCAATGATCGTGGACCCTTGGCCAACACATGTGACCGTGTTCCACCCAAACAATTTTGCACTCCACCAATTAATTCACCACCTTGGGATGAACTCACTGAACGTTGACTATCAAAAGTTTGCGATGCACGACTGACACAAAACGCCACCACAATTGGAAGACCAGGATCCCAATGAACCAAAAGGAGAATCAATCGGCCAACTGGAGAAGAAGCCTTACAATGGGCCAGGTGTGAGGGGAGCCTACTGGATCTTTAAAATTCAACACCAAGCTGAAGGCAACCATTGGAGGAAGTGGGACTTCTCTGGCAACGAAGATGGAAAAGAGAAAGAGGCACACTCTCACTCACTCACTAACTGACTCACTCACTCAGCGAGTCAGTCACGTCTAGGATAGCAGTAGGATAGATGGAGAGGAGCTCCTCTTTCTTCTGGCTTCTTTCCTCGCAATTTTCTAATCTTCTTCTTCTCCTCCCGTCTTCCGAGCTTAAGCAAGTCGACAACTACAACTGAATTGCTCCTTCAAATCCTCCACCAGCACGAAGCAGCTCTCTCCCTCTTCCCGAGGGCAGAGTGGGTAATAGTAGGAGTCGCCGAAGTGGGTAACCTCGTCTCCACACCGAGGACATCGAGGCTGTAAGGGACGCCGACAAACGGACGGATTTCCTCCCCTTTAGACCTCCAACGCGGCCATTCTAGCTCACAACACGGAACCGAAAGTGTTCACCTAACTATGAGAGGCAGCAAGTCCCCATAATACAGTAATACACTTCGCTGAGAGAGTCAAACATATATCCGCAAATGGCCTGGAAGCGGGCCGTTCATTTCTCCACTCGTTCGTTCCTTCGTCCGTTCCTTCTTCCTTCGCTCATTCCACACCGAGAGAAACAGAAGAGGGGAAAAAGAGCGAACGTCCTGCTGAATGGGACGTGGATCAATGTATGGGCTTCAGCTCTGGCGAGTGTGAAGGAGCTTGCACCCACTGAAGACACACTCCACTTGGAACGAGGGTGTGCGAATGTTGTTGGCCTCCTGCAATCCCAGAAGAAGCCCGTTCAAGGGTAGTAGTAGTTCTAGTAGTAGTAGGAGTTGTACGATATATTGTTCCACTGCCCTTAAACTCGGGAGGGTGAGCCAAGGATGCTGAAAGAAAGGAAGTCTGCCTGGAATAGATGGGTCCATGATGGTGTTGGCGGCTCATGTCCCCTACTACTTCGATGGGTTCCTTCGCCCTCTCTCCACCCAAAGCTCAAGCCAACAGTCAAGCAACCACCCAGAGCCCCAACCAGCAATCAAGCCTGAGAACGGGGAACAACCATGTACAGTGAATGGCTGTGCCTCCGCCAGGAAAGAAGGCCAAAGGGAAACTTTTCTCTCGCCAACACTGCTTTTACAACCATCCTCTCCGTTCTCTTTCCCTCTCACCCACCCCAAAACGAGAGCAGTAGGCACATTTGGGCAGACAAGTTAATACGTATATTCTACCATCCATAACCAGCGAAAGACTCAAGGAAGCTGCTCTCCGTGTTCCATCCAAAACTTGGAGGCGAGCGAGACAGCAAGCCGCTACAACTGGAGACACTTAATGTACACCAATGCCGTGATATGGCCCATGTTTTACCACGGTACAGAGCACCCAATCCCAAGTTTACCCTTGAAGATGACGAAGAGCCGTCTTGGATGACGACGGGGCACACTAGAACAGTTCAGTACTGAACTGAGTAGTCGAGCTCTCAGCTAGCTGGTAATGTGGACGCAGAATCTGCCAGATCTCCCTCCAAAAAAAGCCTGGGATGTTCAAGGCTCTTTTTCTCTATTGCAGCCTGGTCTTCCATTTCTTGGAGGAGGAGAAGGAGGAATTGTATGTGGCGAGTGTGTGTAAGTGTGTTTTCTCTGTCTGCAGAGCCCATTCCAAGAATAAGTGGAAGGCAAAACGGGGAGTATTTCAGCTCTTGAAAGCGAAGCGAAAACCGTGTCACTTTGTATTTTCTTTCTCTTTGGGGGGATCATCATCATCTTCATCATCATCGTCGTCGTCGAAATAGAAGTAGAATAGAGGTTCACTTTCTTTCTCTTCTCCATGAAAAGCCTCTTTCCAGGTCCAATGTGCCTGGATCCGTTCGAAATGCGGTCGATCCCATCTGGTAGCCTAAAGGCTATATTTAGAGCGCTTCAGTCATTTCACTTACTCAACTACAAGCACTACCATTTACCCAAGTTCTGGAAAAAGCACTTTCGAAGGGTCTTGCTCTTGAACAACATCTCGAGGCATGGCCTTTGATATCCTGGAGAGAGTTAATCGTTGTGGCTTTCCTCACCTCATGATGTACACAAATGTAAATTTATGTGCCTATTTCCAATGTGACGACACACAAATGAACTGAATCGACTCGACGACCTTCAGGGTGTCTTTCTTCGACTTCAATCAGGCACTTCAACTATATTGAACAGTGTTGAAGGAACCCTGACTGAGTTTGAGGATCGGGTTCATTCCTCTTGGGCCAAGCTCAATACTCATTTCAAGACGATTTTTCTTGCGCTCTTGAAAGCTTTCGTTTTCAAGCAAATCTCATATCGATTCTCCACGGGGATTCTCAAGCCCCAAATGGCGAATGTGCTCGTTCTCGAATAAACAGAACGTTTTGACACAAGACCGAGCCAGATATTACTCTTCGTCAAAGTGTCAATAGTCGTACACATAAAAATCCCAATGCTTGACAGAGGAACGAACTGCTTCTTGTTCTCTTTCTTTTTTGGCTCCATTTTCATTTACATGAACCGTTGTTGTTCCCAAGAAAGTGATTAGAATAGTGTTCCAAGAGCCAAAGGTTTCTTTTTTGGTCCCTTTGAAGTTGCCAAAGTCTCTCGACAAAGACTCTACGCTCATGGCAAAGCCAGAAATAAGCCAGAAATAAGCCTGGCAATTTTGTGTACACGTTAATTTGTTTTATTCTGTGCACCTCATTGTTGAGAATATCTAATGCAGATATTTCTACGATTTACATTGAACAAGAAACTCAAAACGAATGCCCTCTTAATCATTGATTGAAAGGTACACTGCAACTCTTTTTTGATCACAGCTCAATTAAAAATTAAGTAAAGGGTTTGTGTTCAAAATGCAAAGACACGAATATTGTTTCAAAGTGATTGTAGGTTTCTAAAAATGACCTTTTTTAACATATTCTTATTAAATCGCAAGAAACTAGTCATAAGAAAAGAAATCCAAGAATTTCAGAAAATGTGAAAGATCCCACATTCTCAACATGTATATGGTTTTTTTACTTGTTTTTTGGTGTAGAAGAAGATTTTCTGATAATCCTGCTAATCTTGTCAGTTTATTAGATTTTAGTAGATGGAGCACGACCTTGGTAGCTTTATAATTGAGATTCTGTCACAATTCAATTTTTCACTATGTGAAAATTTCCCTAGGTGAAATATTCCTATTTTATAAAAACGCTTTTATTCCCTTGGTCATCCATAAGAAAAAGCAAGCAAAAGCGAAGTAGTGAAGGACGCAGAGTGAAAAGCTAGATATAAAATTTAATAAAATATGAGTAAGCGCTAATAATGCCTCAATAAATGACAACCAAATGGAGTCTGGAGAATTGCTCTTAATAGATCTGTGAAAGTCACCCCCAAATCCATGACATATGAGGGTAATCCTAAAACTGATAGGTTGCAAATGTGTCAGAATACACAATGGAACTCACTCTTGTCTACTGGTAGGTCCATAAACTACCCACCCTAACCAGAAATCCGTGAGGAGGATTATTGTTCCACGAAGAAAAGAAAGAGAATGATGATACATCATCGTTGTTCCACCATTATATGTTTTGACCTACTTTTTTATCCTGCCAAAAATGGTTTTCTAATGCCATGCAGTACAGCAAAATGCTCTCATATTCCCGATCCAGTAGAATTGGAAAGAAGACAACGCCCTGGTTCCAAGTAAGCACACTCAATGAACGTTTACCTAAGGGGTATACAACATAACTCCACGTGTGTTCATGGATCCATCAAGAGTTTATTCTTCCATCTTCGATCCTGTTTACGTGCTAATTGACGACCAGAACCCATTTCTCACCCCGAATGGGGATGATGCTTGAGGGGATTCTCAGAAGTAACTACATACATGTTCAGTACAGGACGTTGGTATAGTAGTCTTCGTTCCTTACATCCATTCATCCATCTACACATTGGGGCATTCATTAAGAACCAAGGGAGCTAGTGTATGTAGATAAAAAAGGATCCTGGAGATGCGGGCTAACGCCAAAACGAGGGGAATTTCTAATGTTCTCTCTCACTCTCTCTGACAAGGTACCTATTCAAGCAAACACAAAGATGGCCGTTTCATGAGATGCTGTGCATTTTATGAACATTGAGTGGGTGATCTTTGGGTTTGGGTTCCATTTGATACCATTTAGAAAGCAAACCTCGCCTTGGCCAGTGTTAACCAAAATGTAGACAACCATCAACTCTCTCGTGACAAGGTAGCAATGAATTTTGGGCGAAACTTGGCAGTAAATTTGAGAAATGTCGCCTTGATTATGTCGAAATCTGAGCTTTGAACTGGCACAAAATGACCACTTGAAGTACGACAGAACCCATCAAAGCTTTCTAAATTGACATTCTTTTTTGTATGTGTACACCGTATGTGTTTTTTTAAAGGAAAGCATCATGCAAAACATTTTTCGTTAATTTTCGTTCCATTATGAAAGGAACTGGAACAGACAGCAACCTCATGAATTGGATCACAATACGCCCCGTTTCTACAGAAATGACCATACCACATCTGTTGAAGACAAGGTCTTCAACTTTCTCTAAGTTTAAAGATATTCTCATTAGCAAAGAATGAACTTAGCCGAGGCTTACGTCAGTGATCTAAATATTGGTGATAGACCGAAAGAGTTTTCGGACGGAATTTCGGTTACACTTACCGAAACCGAGAGTAGGCCCCCACTAAAGAGATAAATGGGTGATACCCAAAATCTCCAACATATTCATTTTTTGTAATTGTTTGCCTCGATCATTTGATGAGGGTTTTAAATTCTTACTGTCTCTATTGGAGTATTTGGGCTTGCACATAGAGTTGCTGGGGACGTTGAAGCATCAACAGTTTCAATGACTAAAGCAAGGTTGCAACAAGAACCACTGAATTTCACTGGACTGGGAGCCTAATAAAAAGAATCATGATCTCTTGTAGGAAAAAAACGATCACATGCTTCTGCAAATGAGACCTTGCCTTGTTTGACTTAAATTTTTATTTCAATTTTCAGCTCAATCAGACGTCGGAATCAAAAGTTATGCTCACTCAAAGTTCAGTGCAAATCCAACCGAGAATGAATGAACGAGCCCTTTTCTGGTAATTGTTTTTCCACTAAAGGGCGAACTCCTTCATTCAATGCTCTCTTCAGTTCATAAGTTTGTGAGGGCATAACTTTTCACTCCGCCCTTTGATTGAGCTGAAAATTGAAATATGTCGTCCACTGAGTACAAGCAAGGTCTTGTTTGTAGAAGAACGCGATTGAATTAATCCTTCTAGAAATCATAATTCTCACCGTGAGTCTCCCACTCCAGAAATTCAGTGCTTTTAGTTTGGTTCATACGTAACAAGTTAGAGAGTTTTCTTTCAAAAGCTCCCATATTCAAGATCTCGTAGTAATCAAGCTTACCCTCTTCGTCATTTTTCCTCCCATTTCCTCGAAAAGAATGGGCTTCATTTGGACTTTTATGGATCCCAGGTCTCCCCTCGTTCTCATGCACTTCAGAATGGCCTCTAGGGGCCTCACTAAGCCATTCCAGATAGTTTCCTTCCTCTACCTTTGGGTGAGGGTTGGAATTGGAATAAGTCTTCTTCTTCAAGATCTCAGGCTCGGCATGTGTCAATCAGTAATTCAAGGCAATATCTCATGAATGAAGATGAGCCTACTCGTTAAACACTGGAAGTCTGTATTGAAGTATCTAAAAGGAAGGAACCAAGGTCCTTGGATCAATGGGAAGATATCTTCCATAACACATTTGTTTGCTTCTCAATGGCCTTGGGAGTTTAAAACTTGATCACAAAAGTTTGTAATTGCAGGACACTTTTATTAGCTTGAGAAGCATGTTCCGAGAAGATCTCTCTAAGAATGACTCTTTTCTAAGTGTTCAATCGAGGAAAACCATTGGAGAGCCTCTGTTTCAAGGGTCTTGAGGGCCCTAAAATAGGCGTTTCTTGGAATAAAATATCTGTGTGGTATTTACAAGTTCCCTTTCCGGTAATTAGCTAAGTGATCCTCTCATTGGACAAGTCCACATCTTGGGCACAAGGTCCATTAGATAAAAGAGTGTTGTTGGTCTCATTGTGTGGCCTTTGTTCGCGTCTTTGTCGAGTTTTGAGTCCTTCATGCACTAAACCTTCAAACAATAAGACACTAAAAGGGTTCACAATTGGAGCCCGATTTACGAGTAGAAGGTACACTACACCCAAGGTTGAAACACGCTGGGTATTTTGTTGCCAAAAAGGACCTCCAAGAGCGATGGTAGCAATATTTGATGGCTTTAAGGATTCCTGATTCCATTAGCCAAAGTGCCTTTTGAGACAAATTGGACCTTGTTCCCTCTTTGTTAGGACTCACGAAACTTTGAACTGTGGGTTTTTGTAGTTTATTGCTCAAAAGTTTAGTATTGCAATAGGATATTTCGTTACACTTTTGAATTAGAATAGTTAGTGTGCAAGAGTAAATCACTGCCAATCCGGAAGAAGAAAATGCAACCAAAATGTCCGTTTTAAGTTTGTTCTTTTTCTT
>CM021320.1:7309892-7336381 GCA_010645155.1 Tigriopus japonicus | reverse complement strand
ATTTTAAGTTTGTTCTTTTTCTTCCTGGATAATTACATAATCAATTTTTCATTGCTTGAGAAAGTACCTTAAGCTCGTTTCACCATTGGCAAAGCCCAAAATAATGATAATTTTTAAATTCAATTTAGGCAATTTTGACGTCCAATACGGCAAAATCTAAGCTTAACCTCAGTGACTCAAAATTGACAAGCTCAAATGTGCTACAATTACCAACTCCCCTTCACGATTCAATATTCATCGTGGTAATCATGACCCAAAGAACCCATTAGAAATCCCTCCTAAGCAATTACTCCACACTCAAAAAGAAGTACGACACCAAATCCAAAGATGTAAAAGGTCGGTTGTTGAGGTAGCTGGGGAGTATTCGTGAATTGACTTTGCATTAGCTGATCAAGCGACAGTATCAAAACAAAGAGAAAATCTGTTCAAGCAGCTTGCAAGAAATAAGGGTTAGAGTTTTCGGCTCTTGAAAAAACTTGTTTCATCAAGCTCGTTGTTGACCTACGATAGAGAGGAGGCAGATTTCTATGCATAATGTGCGGTCACTCTATGGAAATCAAAACAGGAAAAAGATGTTATGTTCACAGCTTACAGCTGATGAACCTCAAAATTTTGTAATCTGTTTTGCGTTTGTCAAGAGTCGAAGCATAGCTAGAAACACAAAAGAAACATATGAGATGGATTAGAAATAACCAAGCTCGAACAAGTTTTGTTAAATAAGCTGCGTTTTTTAATCACAGCTAATATAGGGGAACTTGACCGAGCATGGTTATTTCTACTCCGTCTCAAATGCTAGCTTTTGCGAACTTTTCCAACAAACTGAAAATAAAGACATAGTTATTTGTGCATGCCATTTTCTCAATCTAACCCCATTTCTTTGTTACAATTTTTCAAAATCTCTTTCAAAACAAGCTTTTGAAAGAGTACGAAAGATGGCGTTGTAAGACCAAAAATATTAGAATTGGATGTTTCTTCTCCAGGGAATTTACGGTAGTTCACTTGGAACTACCTTAGTTGCTATGATCCAATAGTTTACAACTCTTATACTTGAACAAATCACTTCCAAGAATGTGGTTCACTTAATGGAGAGTTCATTGGCAGGAACAAGACTGAGGCAATTTAGAACAGACTTATTTGCCAAACATGATGTCGAAAAAGTACCTTTTTCATTCAAGGTTGACTCTTTATTAAGTTTAGACTGCTAATAGTACTTCAACATTACAATGGAGTTCCAAAGGTAATATTGATATTTATCTGTTTACTTTCATTCAATAAAGAGTTGACTTTGACATAATTACAATTATCCAAACTTTTCCATCATTAAAATGGATGGTACTCATTGTAACACATTGAAATGCTACCTGGCTGCCGATTTTCATGGATTTCGTTGCGTAGACTTGCCTTGACTAAGGAAAAAAGCTTACATTTCCCATTTTTTTACTTTTTTGCCTGTTTTCTCCTTTTTAAATTTTTTTCCTTGTTTTTTCTGCCTTTTTTTCTTGGTTTAGTGATAACTAAGGCCTGAAAAAATATTTTTTTTGTGTGTGTGTGGAGCAGAAATTCCAGACGTTTCAAGGAGTAGGATCAGCAGAAACTACGTTCTGAAACGTCTGGAATTTCTGCTACGCAGAAAAAATATTTTTCCGGACCCTAGTGAATAGCAATTCTCTTAAGCACTAATCAGCCTAGCAAGGAATCAAAGATCCCCTCAAAATATGATATTGGGCCTTATATCAGAGGCAATGACAAGATTTGCCAACAGGATGCTGACGGTTTCTGCAGACGATGAAAATGTACCAAGAGATTGAAAGAAGGAAACGAGTATTTGGGGGAGAATGTGTGTATTGTGAATAAACAGTTTAGACACAGACGAATCAAATCACTTCAATCAGTAGCGTAAGTCTCCAAGGTTCGGAATTCGTAGCCCTCCTTCTGGGCCATTTGGAAGAACTTGACCAAGGCCTCTTTGGGTTCGTCACCGTACATGAATCCGTGGTCGTGGTTGAGGATGACAATCTTGTTGGGTCCACCCTTGGCCTGCTTAAATTTGGCGCTAAACTTGCGCACCTCCTTCATGACTTCTTCGGGGCTTTGAGTGAGCCCGTCACCGTAGCTGGATCGCCATTCCATATCCCAACCAAACACTTGCTTACCACTCTTGAACAACAAATCAGCCACCTCACCAGCGATCTTGGCGGAGTCGTAGGGCACGATGCAATTGCGGCAAGTGAAGTTGATGTCGGGTTGACCGTTGGCCATTTTGACTCTCCAGTTGTTGACGAAGGGCATGCGGACCATCTTGGACATGGGACTGACAAGGGCACGAGTTTGAAGAGCATTCACACCCACGGATTGGAGAATCTTGGCGAACACGGCAATGTTGGCCTTCCCGAAGTAATCGACATCACTAGTCTTTCGGTAGATGTTGCGACCAGTGGCGGGTTCAGTGTCGGAGTTGTGGGCCATGTGGTTGATGGAGTGATCTCCCACGGCGTGTTCTTCTCGGATCATTCGCAAAAGGTAACGGATATTGTCGGCCACGATGCCGTCTCCCCAGTTTTGCGAGTTCATGGTGTCGCCATTGATGAAGAAGGTCACCTTGACGCCGGCTTCTTTGGCGGCATCCATGATGGCGGAGGTTCCTGCGTTGATGCCGTCGTCGGTGGTGTAGTAGATGTACTTCTTCTGGGAGCCATTGACCGAGGCCACAACCACGAGGATGGCCAGGGCCAGGAACAGGGTGAGGGACTTCATGATGAAGAGGATTGTTGAATAGGTGATCTTACTCAGAGGAGAGTTCAGAAACAACTGATGACCCTCCACAATGTCCCTTTTCCTTTTATAGCAATTTTTGCGTCAAACATTGGGTGTGTCTGCTGGTAACATCTTGACCGGCATTCTGTTGACCGTGTCAATCACTTAGGATATTTATTCCTCCTCCCCTTTTCCTTTAAACTTTCAACCTGTCACAATTCGCACGCTTTCGTTTCTGGGATCTTCTTGCTACATCCGAAACTGCCGTCTAAAACCCCAAGGGACTGATATTATTTGGTCAGTGTATGTAAATCAAATACAATACATTAATTTGAAGAACTAGAGTTTTGAATGTGGTGTCCTCAAAATGATTAAATCATAGTGAAGGAAGTATATCATTTTTATGGTAATTGAAAAACACCATTCTGTGAATTTCTTGGCAGAATTCGTCAGAATTAGCTTGGTTGGCCCATGGTTATTGAACGTGTATGAACGGAAGCTCTTGTTTAAGGAAATCACAATTGTTTTCGGACAACTTTTTTTTTTCATTGTTGTCTAAAGTTAACTAAATATTTGCCTTCACCTTAGAAAACGAAAATGGAAAACGTTCAGAAATCATTGTGACACCCAGTTCAATTAGGAATGTGAAAAATTTTGCATTCCAAGCTTTGTTATGTCAAAAATCAAGATTTACAAATGAAACTCATAGTTCCTTTCTAGAAGCGAGATGTGACCAATTCAATATTGTTCTCAAGTTCTCAAGAGCATTGAAAACAATGAAATATCCAGGAAAGCGAGTCTATCATGTTATATGAGTTCAGAGAGAAACCGCAGTTAATGAAGCAAATTGGTTTCAAGGGCCTGTTACGGTGTCAAAAGAAGATTAGAGTAGATTGTTTCGGCAAAAGTACTTTCAGAAAGTCGACATTGTCATTCTCCAATATAAACCAGAGTCATTAGTATCATTTATGCACTTAACGTCGATGTGTTATTTTGTCTGCCAAACTAGCCTGGATTCCTTGGGATTTGGAGGTGCTCTCAGAGCGAAAGTAAAACCAAGATCCAAATATCCTTGGACCTGCTCGACCTTTTGCAAACCTGCCGAACTCATTTGAACCCAAATGGGTGAGGAATATTCAAAATGAGGCTGAACAATCGATTTGTACAAACTTAGCATCGTAACGCTATCTCTGGTCTTAAAAGTGCTATAGATCCAGCCGCACGTTTGAAATGCCTTATCCACTTTCAGCTGGAAATGCTCATCGAATTTGCCATCATCTTGGATGACAACTCCTAAATCCTTCAATACTTGCTCAATATCACAAACTCCATTGGCTTTGAGTGGAACATCTAATTTTGACGCCCCATCCGTCATTGTGCGGAATTTCATCCCGTTTAAAGCCATGTTTCTCTGGCCATGCTCTGGCCAACCCAAGACAGAAACCTCTCACCCCAGGACTCGACCTTCAGCCGACGCAAAGCCCAAAACGACCCTTAAAACTCTCTGTAGTGAATTTGAACGAAATTGCCAAAAGACGATAAAAAGGTGTTTGCTAGCAAACATCATTTCAGAACAAAGTTACAGCATTATATAACGAGCGCTCCATTTCCTGTCATTTATTTTATTAATGATGCTTTCTGTTTTCAGGAAAACTGTATTTCAGACCAAAGTCTTGCACAAAACTGAGAATGGATCTCAATTAAACGCATGTATAACATGAATACAATAAAACCAATTTCAGGCAATGGGTTCAATTTTACTCAGATCAAGTTTTATGAAAATTGGGAGTCTTTTTGGAAAACTGTGGCTATGCTATTAACAATGAAACTCACAGCCACAGTATCCACACTCTTCCCAATAAAAACATCTTTTTTAGTCAATATTATATCGTCTGAAATGCCTAAAATCCCTTTGATGCCAAATATCAACATTTTTACAGGTCAAACCAAGAGGAAACACTAGATTGGACAAATTATTTGTCAACTTATAGTTGAGTTGTTGTTGATTCCCTCTGAATTATTATTCATCCAGAATGCAGTAAAGAACAGATCACCTTCATGGAGCACTCTATTCTTCACTTTGATGGTGTTGTTAGTTACTTAACAAATTATTTGTCAACTTATAGTTGAGTTGTTGCTGATTCCCTCTGAATGGTTTTTCATCCAGAAAGCAGTAAAGAACAGATCACCTTCATGGAGCATTATATTCTTCACTTTCATGGTGTTGTTAGGTACTTTCAATCTAAAACCATTAATATTTCAAGATAAGTTGAATCAGGTTGATGATGAGTGATGTATGTGATTTACCCAAGAATGGGGTGCATTCAATTATCTCCAAGATACAGATACACATACTAGAATGAGGTCTAGATAATTCATCCACTGATTTAGTCAAAAATATTGAATATTGAGTCCATAACACTTCCCGATTGTGTCGTAACGATGCGGTTGAGCATTTGTCAACTATTTGCAACATCCCTGGTTCAAATTCCGGGCTTGCTGAGTTCTAGCGACCTGTGGTATTAAGTTACATGCAGTAGTCACGGCCCCTGGCGGCTTAAATGGGCTAACCTGGGGTCATTTCCGAGGGTGAGTTAAAAATTAATGCTTGTTAAGTGGAGCAACAATATCCCCACAATGCTATCAGATCGCAGTTGCGAAGCTGTGTTCTGACTCGAGAAAAAACATACAAACTTCCCCATTGTTCGATCCTTGGGATTGCTTTGGGCTTTCGAAAACAACAACAAACAGCTGTCTTCGCATCCTCTTCTATAAGCATGCCCAAGAGAAGACTTTATTCAAGTCATTGACTCACTCGGCCTTTCGAATACTGACCATTCCTTCCAGATGTTTTGGGATCATCAGCAAATGAAAAAATACTGGTGTTTGCATCAAACTTTTAAAGAGGAGGAATCAATCTCAAAATGGCTAGAAGAGGAACTTCTCGTAGATATGTAAAATACGTAGAACTCGAGAAGAAACTCAATCGAGGCACCTTCCAGAAATCCTGAAGCATAATAATATGCAAGGGTCGCCCTCAATATTTTCTCAAACAGAGACGAACATGTATTAAAAATGGATGGAATCCCTTAGAAATTGGAGGTTTCAATTTGTGACAGTAAAAAAATCTTCATGCGTTGTTTCATTAGATTGATGGGCAGGGAATATTTACCCCGAAAATAGGAAAACATCAACGACAACAGAGCAAAACTGTGTTCTTAAGGAAGTTAAAGGTTAAGGAAAAGACAGACTTAAGGTGACGAATTTTCGCCCGGAATTGGGTTGAATTGAATTATTAGAATTGAATATTGAGTACGTTTGGCCAAAAACCAAATTTGACATTTTTAAGCCGGAAAATTCCAAGACTCGTCAAATTGAGAGCACCTTTTAAAGAATTATTGCAAGTTAAGGGCTAAAAACTATAACTCTATCAGAGTCCTAGTTATCACATTCAATAAATAAAAATATTCGAAATGTAACAGATTTTAGCGAATATCCAAAGCTAATATTTAGAGAATGCATCAGATATTTAATTCTAAAAAGCCACATTTTCATTGGATTTAACTTCACCGGTAATGAAACTGCACCTATACTCAAATCCTAAAGCAAAAAAACAAACAATCTTATTTTTGTTCCAAACCACGTCGTTCAATGACAGGTATCAAATAAGACATGTCATTGTTCTAAATGAATCACCACCAGGATTCAAAACAACATAATTGGGAATTTGTTAGTTTACAGTTGGTATTATCAAATGAGGATTGGTCATTTTTCATGTCAATCAACTGTCCGTTTACCCGCATTCTTGGTCGACAAAATCAAACTTTCCCATGATTGTCGGAGTTTCTTAATCACATCTAATCTGCCCCGCCTTCTTCGAGCGAATTTATTTCGGCGGAAAAATTCCAATCCACGTCTATCTAAAACGTCCAACTTACCGAGTGTTTCATAAGCAACGAAACAGCTAACTTTATCATATATAACTCGATTGAAACCATGCATGAAACTCAGGTTCATTACATATGATTTACCATTGCAAAATTTCACTGCACACAGCCTCTTATTTTTGCTGTTAGAGCATTTTAAATAAGTGTCCAGATTTCATCCGAACACCCGGTAGTAAACAACAGTCTCAAACAGAATTTCTTCGAATCACTTCCGTCTTACTAGAAAATAACTCGAGGAAAAAGAATTTTTGGGAAGTGGGAAGGAGGTTTCACCTGAGAGATATTGGTAAAAATGATGTAAACTACCATGGAAACGTGGTTATTGCCAAAAAATTGCCAGAAGAGAAAAAGCATATTGGTGTAAATGTTTGCTTTTGCTTAGCCAAAATTGCCGAGTGCGCTTGAATGACATGAAAGAGAGTTATCTGATTTGAATTCATGAAATGAATTTAGATTTCGTTTCAGATGAGGAAATTCTTCGATTTTGGTGCCAAAGTAAAAGTGAATACAAGATTAAATATTTTTATTGCTTTTCGAAAGTCAAGCCAAAAAAACACTGCATATGGCCAGAGAGGATAAGTTTTTGTTGACATTCGTAATAATAATCTGAAAATGGATAAAACAGAGAATCAAAACCTTTCCTCGAGTGCACTCCAATTAAGAACACAAATATTATTTTTGTAAACTTAAAGCTCTGGTCCGACACAAAACGAAGACCCTGTTTTAGCGACGTCATTAAATGGAGCGGAAATAATACCAAGATCTGTTTACTATCAAACATTTTTTTTGCTGTCCATTTTAGGCTTTAAGGAATGAATTTCCATCAACAAATTAAAATTGGGGTTTCCTCATATTCACAAACTGTGTAGGTCCACGTTGCGATTTTCTTTAAACACTTGCAATCCTGAAAGCCAGCTTTCAATATTACCAAAATAAAAAGAAAACATCCTCCCGAATGTGGAAAAACCGTGGTGGATTACTTTCCGCACTTCCTCTTTTCGTCCCAAACTGACAGCTGGGAATCGTTGGATGGTCAAGAAACGAGCTTGCTTGCCAATGCTCAATAATCCCTCGCACAAAAAGGTGCTGGATCATCGAATCGGGGTCCGCCAAGTCTCGGATAGGAAACGAAAGACGAGAAGCGATGGTGTTGTGTTTCAAGGCCACTCGAATATGTCGAATGAAGGCTACCAACAACGCATGTTGTTCAAGTTACACGCTAGAGAAGGCTGCTGATGGTGTTGTTATTGGATGAGGGAGGATGCATTTGAGCCCCATCCATGTTGTTGTGGTGGGAAAGTCTTTAGGCACTTTCGTGGTTGGGATATCAAATTTGCTTAAACTTCCTTGGAGAAGAAGAAGAACAAGCAGGAGGAGGACCCTTTCTGATCTTGGCCTCATTGTTATGTTGGAGAACATGTAGCTCAAGGCTAAAAGTGGAACAACGAACGTTGTTGTGGTTCCAACCTCTTTCACGTGAATTGAACACCGACACCAAACACATGAGTTCTCGAATCCAATTCTTGGTGCACATAAAGTGGGCCATAAATCGCATATCTGGGCATTTGAAGAATGTATTAAAATCCCAAACCAACGATAGTAGTAAAGACAGATCTCCGCAAACTCGAGGGGAAAAAGTAAGCTCGGCACTTACAAAAAAAGGGATTTTTGGATGGAATATTTTCGTAGGGCGAGTGGGTCTCTTTGTTGTAAATGTGAAACTTTTTCGCTCTTGACGTCATCGTGAGCTTTCGAGCATGTTTCAGCTCATTTGATAGAACAAGAGGACGAGTTCAGTTGCATTTTGGGCTCAAGGTCGAGGAAAGAACGAGAACGAGGAGGAGGATGTGAGAGAGTTGACAGGGATCTTTTGGCTTGTGAATGCAAAAGGGCAAGCTGGACCACGGTTAAACCTCCACGAGTAACTGCATCCGATATATGAGTAAATAAATGCACTGGCACTAAATGCAGCCATTCAAAAGATTTATTGAATTTCTTTCCTTTGAAGGGTGCTCTTTGGGGGCTCTTTTATTCCTATCAATCCGTCACACTGAACAATGGATCAGGCTCAAACATGAATCGAATGGGAAAAATCAAGGAAATCGTAAGACATGGAAGCCTCCGCTCAGGCGTTCAGCTGTGGATTTTTTATAAATCGAATTCCATTCAAGTAAATGACTTTGTTTTGAGAAGAATGATTAAACAATCATATAAGGATGTCGTTTGCTGAATTTCAGCATGATACGTTCCTCTATTCACGAGAAACAACGTTTCGAAATTAGGAATCGTCGCAGTAGATATTTTTTTTTTTTACGGATTTTTAACCGATACACAGAATGTCATTCCATGTAAATGTCAGGAGAAGATAAAACCCGAGTGGGGAAAAGTCATGCCTGATAAAAGCATTGGTCAGTAAGGGAGTTAGAATTAGCTGCCCGATAAAGTCCTTGAACATAGGGCTGGTCAGGGATAGTAGATAAAAAGTCGTCTAAATGAGACTTAAAACTTAACAATGAGTTGTCTAATGGATAGATTCGTCGCAAAGATGAAGGAAGCAAGTTATATAGAGAAGGAGCGCGATACAATACAAAGTTAGATTTCATTGTCTTGATCAATTTCCTGTCTCCTGGTCTTGACTTGGCTCTAACTTGGCATGTGATCCCTCTCCGGTCACTGTGGTTGAAAACAATGCCTGCATTAGGACAAAGTCCATGAATGCATTTAAAAACATAAATTATTAGATACCTCTCGTACCTACGTTGCAAACTGTAAAGTTGTAGGGCTTTTAGCCTATCCCAATAAGATAGGGTTTCCATACCACAAATTTTACGGGTAAAACAACGTTGGACTTTTTCAATCTTTTGAAGACCACCCGAGCTAACTGGCGCCCAAATGGGAGAAGCATACTCCAGATGCGGCTGCACAATAGATTTATATAATGTTAGCATCGTGATTTGATCTCTCGACTTAAAAGTTCTGTAGATCCAACCGCTCGTTTGAAATGCTTTTGTGACCTTGGCTTGAATATGATCATCGAATTTCCCCGTGTCTTGGATTTGAATCCCAAGATCTATGATCGAAGATCATGAGCCTTGTGGAACTCCTGAAGTAACATTCACACTTTGACCTAGAGTACCCTCAACGCGGATATGCGCGGAAACGAGAGAAAAATTGACCCTTCAATCGTCCTTTTGGACGATTGCAGGTGCAAATGTTCGGTCGGAAGAGCGCCCTATGCTCTACGCTTCAAATTGCTCTAACTGCCACAAATTTCAGTCGATCAAGTTGAAATTAAGCGTGTGAGCTTTGCAATACCAATCAAACACTTGGTTTGATAAGATTTTTCTCTTTCTAACACAGATTTCGAAAAATGGCTTTTGCCGGTAGCCGAGGCATCCAGGTGTTTAGTGATCCTTGGAAAAATGCACAACATTGAAAATTGATAGCACTTGATGGGAAGAACGACGCGATAAAAATGTGATCCGTTTATGGCACTGGATTTATTATTAGAGCGGTAAAGAAAATTACTAAAAGATTAATTTGGTGACAAATTATCATATTATCAAAGTTTTTCATCTCCTTGAGTCCAAGAACATTGCCAAAGAAAATTCGGAGCGCCTAATTTATTTTTGGAATTTTCTTTTTGCAGTTATCTTTGTTTTATTCGATAATTCGTTACAATTAAACATTATAATTAAGTTCTCGCCTCCGAATGAAACGTTGTAAAATATGTCGACACGACGGGAGGAGACGTAGTGGTTAGCGCATTTTCCTATAGTGAGAGAGGTCCCAGGTTCGATTCTCCTCCCTGACCTTTCTCAGGGAAACTTTTAGACGTTAATCCACACCCACAGACAGAGAACCGTTCTGACACCGGACATGAGATTGCCCCAAAAAATTGGACGATGTGATGACTGGCTCCACTGGCCGGGCGAGGCTCAACCCTCGGACCCTAGCACCAACAATCCGAAAAAAAAACAATAGCCTCTTTGCATATTTGGCAACCAAATCGTCTCCTCCCCATTTTCCCATCAGATCTTGTCAATTCTCTCCTGGGTTCGTCCACTCTCAGTTATACATCATCCAATCATGGCCATGGCATTTGGCCTTGAGGTCCCAGGACCACGTGGGTCCTCATTTACCAAGTTTTAGCTTGACAACTAACCAAACATTATTAGGCCAGATTTGTATTGTTTCTTACGACTGGCTCAGTGGTGTATGGTGTATGGTGCCAGAACTTGGGAGCACTCGTTGCCTTGTGTAAACTTGTCTAAGACATCCTTATTGGTTCTCATGTTGGGGTCATGTGTGCATAAGCCATCATTTTGTGTATGGCTCCACATACAAACCCCATCAATCTTATTTTACATGCTGTCTTGAATGGACCATTTGGTGGGACACTTTGCTCCCCTTGTATTATGGCAGGGACTAAGTTCGGCTTAAAAAATCAGAAAGGACTTGCTGAATCTTCTTACGTTGGTTATACCTTATTCCAAATATGAATTTAAGCAATAACCTCGTTCTGTGTTTTTGTACGGTCAAGATATATTAAGGCGTTTGCATTTTTTTCAATGTATAAAAGAATTAGACAAGTAGGCTAATGACTTCGAAAACGTCAAGATAATTTTGATAATTAATCCTAGTGGTCATAAATTTTAGTAATAATTTAATACAGAATCTAATCAAAACTTATTAAAAAACTAAGGTTTGACCGTTCTTACAAATTTCACCAAGTTGTACCAAACAGCTTCATGACTTTGAACACATTGAATTCAAAACTTATTGAGCAAGTCTCATTCCTATTTTGTCTTTCACCCCCTCGGCATCACCAATAGCCTTTCTCAATGTTCTTCTTTGCTTTTGCTTTCAACAAATTATTTCTGAATAAAAGTGGACAGATAAGTAAAATCATCGGTGTTGACATATTTAAACCTGATTTGATGTCAAGTATTGAGACGCTTTTTTTGAGCCAGACAATCATGTACGATTCAAATATGGCAAAATTTATAACCAAACTGCCATAAAGCATGTAAGATCACACCACATGTGAACTCCAGACAACAGTACTTTAATCCGTCCCCTCTAGATGTCAATGGGGTCATTTCGGTGGTTAGCTTTGCTAATCAGAGCAAAAGAAATCGTTAATCAACAGATAGCGTCATCTACGAGCTTTATGATGAAGCCATGCATTACAAAATAACTCTAAGCAGTCCCTTCCAGAGGGCGCTTTAAGACGCTGTCAAAACTGAGATATGTTTATCTATGATCACACGAAGGACAGTAGGGAAAGGATGTCAGTGACACCGTAGCTAAACCAAATTTCATTTGTTTACAGGTCACTTTGCACGTGAAGCTCAAATGCTCGTGTTATTCTCAAAAACTAAGCTAAAATGGACTTGTTTTGATATCAGTAATGGAAGAGGATTTGCCCTTTCAACATACATTCAAAAGGAGTAACCACGTGAGCATGAGCTAAAGAAGATTCCACACAAAGCCACCCATTTCAGGACATTCATGTTGCCTTAACTGCAATATTCATGTACCACCTCTTCCCAGATGATATCATTCTAGTTCGCAATAAAAAGCTAGATTTGGTCCTACCAAAAAAGGGAGATCCCACATTGCAAAATAACTGTAGGGAAGAAGCTTGGCCATTGGAAAATGGCTTTTTCTTGTTTCGCTGAGGTTCCACAGAAAATTCAGTCCTTTTTGGCCTGGGGTTCAACTTGAGTTTGATCCCTTTTTCTGGCCGACGGGGGCAAAAATGTAGTTCGTTTTAAAACCAATGTGAGTGCCAAATAGGATTTAGCCCCTCTCAGACTTGATGTTCCACAGAATGTGTCCTTAACAGCATTTATTAGAGCATGCAATGTGGGAAACTTCTATGCCTATTTGGATGTTGGGTCCTTGGAACGTGTTGAGCTTTCATACAGCTTAGAGTTCTGTTTGGAGCAATCTATGGGTAGATGGCATGTCGGGTGGCTCTTTCCCATAACGCCACAAAGTGTTTCCTGGAAATAATAATTGGTTTTCAAAGTTTCCAAATTCTCCATGCTTTCTTCCTGGGGTCTACACAACCCTAAAAGCTCCCACTCTCAACCTATTTCTCGGCATATGGAACATGGAAAGGAAATGAGACACGGAACACGCAGCTGGAGGCCCATTACAATTGACTTTGTGCTGGTTCTCAAGCTTTTGAAATGAACCTTGGGCCCATCCAATTATTGGCTCTTTGAATCTAGTTGCAATGCCCGGTTTTAAAACGCTCAAAACCTTCAGATATGGCAGTTCCCAATCAGAAACGGTTCCTCGGTTGGCGAAGCACTCTGCGGGAGCATGAAGCTATTGTTATTGCATGTTTGCGTGCTCTTGGCATTTACGCGACTGGAACCAAGGCAAAGAAAAAGAAAGGGAAAACATATTGGAAACAAGGGAAATCTCGAGCCATGTACACGATTACAAGTTCCAAGGTCCAATGAGCTGTATCAATATTGTATATCTACGAAGCCCTCTCTTTCTTCATAGAGCAATGGGGTATACTCTACGTAGATCTTGATGGCGAATGGACATTTCTTATGTCGTTGAAATGCAAAAGAGTTTGAGCTCAAGGCTTGATGGACTTTGTTTGCCTGGAGCTTTTCACTTGATGTTTTGCATGAGAAGGCCGGCCTGATCACCACTTCCGTTGAAGGTTAGGGAAAGTTTTGCAAGTAACTTTGAACGCAAATAGGACCTTAAACTTGTGCATCTGTCAAGGTATCTTTGTAGTAAACTTAGATGAAACGTATTAAGCGATTCATCAACACTAGATTTTGCTATGGTGAAATGCACCTTTTTCACATAGAATGCAACAATCTCATTTCCTTTCTCAATAATGTAGGAGACGTGGTCTCGTGGATGGCGCAAATTTATTTGAAGACAGAGTTGAAGTTTCAATCAATTGTCGATTTATCGCAGAAAAGCTTTAACCCAGTAATGCACACCCTACAAATGGAGAACTTAACGTATTTATTATTATTATTATCATTATTATAATTGTTTTATTGTTGCGACGCATATTCCGTCAAAGTGATTATAATGAAAGTATGTACTGTAATATGGTATGGGTGGAGTAACAAACAGTGTATACAAATATCTCACTTTCTAATAAAACAGATCAAAACTACTTTTAAAAAAGCTCTACCTCAAATAGACTTGCCCTGTTTAGCCTGCATTTTGTCACGTTTTTCTAAAGAGTTTTGCAATAAGCTTATTCTTACAACATGTGTAACTACCTTAACGAAACTTGCGTCGCAGAAATAAAACAATATATAAAATGCCAAAAAAACTATGCTTAATTTTATCATGCCATTTTGATCTCAAATTTTGCCGTTTATTCCGTTTCACTATACTTTGTTGTTGATACTTTGGTGTTGATGTTCCGTGGAATTTTCATTGTAGTAACTATGCCGTAAGTGGTATTCTGTAATGTATCCTTTGTTGAGTCATCCTTGCCTAAATAAACCTTCAATGTCAAAACCTTCAAAGAGGATTGAATCCTCCTCTTTAAGAAACGCTACCGAAAGAACAAGATCGGCCCAATTCTTGTACGTGATGTATTTGCTTGCTTATCAGGATTTGGTTGCGAATGTAATGCTTCCAAAGCAATCGCATTACAAGAATACGGTGAGTGAGCAACGACCCATTTGCCAATGATCCCAATTATCCTTTATCTGACCATGCAGCCATTCCATTGAGCGATGGCAAAGAAATTAGGCCAAGGCCTGCCAACCTCACGTCCTTTTCCTTTCGTCTTCAGGCTTCTTTCATGGACGGAGGTCACTTTTCCGCAAAATCATGCCACCTCCTCAGGGTCACCATTTCCGCCTGAGGCACTCTTTACCAATAATGTGACCTGTTCCTTTACCTACAATCTTACTTGATTGATAAGCTTTGAACTTAGTTTTAAGTACTTCTTTTCTTATTCGCTTGTAACTTTTAATACCAATGTCAACTGAGGGGAGTTCAGGATGGGGTTGTATTTTCTAAATGAGTTGAAAAATCTAAAAACTAATGTTTTGAAATTCCATACGTGTACCCCTGAAGCTCCTTGTGATTTGGATCATATGTTCAATGGACCACATCTGGATCTTTCTTCCATTGAGCAATGTAGTAGCACTTGCAAATCGCTGAATAACACTCTTTGTTGCATCTGAATGCTGACTTAATGTGCCAGTCTTCAGGATACAATACACCATTTCTTGGGATGCCAAAGAAGATCTTACAAGACACCTTCGGTATGGTGAGAGGAGATCTTGAATTCTTAGTTTTTAGGAATCTCTATAATTTACTGAATTTTGAGGTTGAAACAACGGCTTACTTTTTCAATGACCTGAATGTATTTTCCCAAAATACTAACCCGTTTAATTGTTGTCGTATGAATGAAAAATACACATGTTTAAATATGACTGAGGAAGCTTCTCTTTCACGCTTTATTTCTATGACTTCACACAAAACTTGGTGGAAAGGGAAGCTTTCATAATCAAGCAAACTTAGCCATCGCTTTAGCTCTGAATAATATTCTCAAGGTTACTTTTTAGGTTGAAAGAACCAGTACAGTGTATGTTCAAGTGACAGCTTTGAACCCAAAATTTAGCTTTAAACCGTGATGAGGTGCTTTTTTTAATTTGGCTTGAGGCTGAATGAGCTTGAGTAGCTGTAAACATGAAATGCTTGGTTCTAAAAAAGTTTCCGTATGGAACATTTCACCTGAGGAAAGTTTCTTTCAAAACATTACGAACATCAACTTCCTCTGAACAGAACAAGGCGTACGTTGAACGTGGGAGCAAAGGCGGAAATCAAGGCCTTTGTAATTTGGTTTCTACCAAGGTCTGTTCCCGGCTCAGAGAAGCTGAAAACCCCAATGAAGGTCGATTCCACGCCAAAGAATAGCTCTTGGTTGTAATCATGTGTGTGATCGATTCAGACCTCGCGTAACATTGGTCCCGAGATTGGATTATCTGTATCGAATAATGGATCTGTATTCCTTGGCACTCTTAACAAACAGCTGCAAGCAATGAACTAACTTCCAATGGAAGGCTATTCAAGATTTACAATCAGTGTAACAATGAAAGAGGCCGACACGAGTTACCCTCTTTTCACTCATGATGGGCATTTCTAAGAGCCCTGACCTTTATTTATTCCGCTATCCAAAAGTTAGTGTTGCCCCCAATTATAAAATCGTACATCTTTGCTTTGTTAGATTAAAGGGGTTAACCTTTAACTTCGTTGGATTGGCACTGTGAGAAGGTGGAAAATCTGCATATGGTTGTAATAAATACAAGCGAGCACAAGAATAATCTTGAGGAAATAAATGCCAAATAATTACTTCCTTCTTTATGTTATGTAGGATTGTGGTTTGACCTTTGAGAGAGCATAACTTTTGACGTCAAGAATCGACTGAATTGAAAATTCATTTCCCTAATCTACCAAACACAAACAGTATCAGTTGTATGGAGGGGCTACAAACTCTCAATTCAGCCAAATCGCCCTCCTTCCTTCGAAATGAAATGTAGTGGGAACCGAGAGAAATATTGCCATGGGGACAGCCAAATGGGCGAATTTGCAATCTCTTTGAGTAGTATGACATTTTCGACGCAGTTAGGACTACCATCAAGACCGAGGCTGTCCAAACTTTGTTTTCTTTGGCCCTGAAAACCATCCGAGAAAATATTGCATATGCCCAGAATCTCTCTTGTTGGAATATGTTCCAACCAAATGTCTCTTGGCCATATTAAGCCCATCTAAATAGTTTTGACTATTTTTTTAGCAAATTGCAAAGTTGACGCAGTCTGATCTTGCAAATCTTGCTCTTAAAAACATTTTCGTGAATGTGCATTTCAACTCTAATTTCAACTAGTGTTCTTTAACTTTGATTTCTAACACAAACTGACACTAAACGAGAGGTTGCGTGACGTCTGCAAATGTACGACGAAAGTCCGGTGTTTGTAAAAAAAGGCAAAGTCGTTTACCGTGGTCGTTGTTCACCTTGCTACAATGAATCGACCCAATGGATTGGAAAAAACATTGAAATTATTTGTAGTACTCATAAAATTTTTAAATTTAAAGTTAAAAATAGCTTTGGTGTTATGTCATTGCTGGTTCCTTCATTGTTCATTTGTGGACCTTTCAGGTTCTTGGTGAAAAATTAACAGAATGTGAAGTACATGACAATTCGAGGGAAATGGTTCGTGTGGAAACAATTATTCGATTGAACTTTCTTAGACGCAACGAAAGCTTACTTCATTCCTTGCCAACCGTCAACGAGATTTTTTTCTGCACAGAATTGTCGAAGTCGTTTTAAGAAACGACCCTAAGTGTTAGAAAGTTAGTAGTCACTGCGTGACTTAAGGGGTTTCTTTGATATGGTTATTTTAACTCCTTTTATTGGAATATTATCCTGTGGCTCTTAAGAAGTGTTGTCATTTTTATGGTCTCTGGCTTGCGAAATTTGATTAGGATGCGTTTTAATTGCGATTGTGTATTCATGTTCATTACTTTAGAAATAGAGGTGATTCTTACAATGCGTCTGGAACAAATCTTTAAACATACGAAAGCAATCTCAAAAGAAGCTGATTTGATTCTTGCATTATTTTTAATGCTTGACGAAGCCTGACAAACAGAGGGTGTAGGCTTATAATCGTGTAGAGGCTCTGATTCCAGCCTTTTCATATGTCCACAACATTTGAGAACTGCTTTTCCCTTTCTTGGGCGCACCGAGAGGCGTACAACCTCAGAAGCCTAACTTGTCAAGGTCCACTGGGCTTGATAATTAACTTGTGTTTTATAAGAGGAGCTCTTTGACTTGCCAGCAAGTTCAGGATCAAATCAAATCAAATGTGTGAGCCAATGATCCTAGTACTCGCCAAAGTTTCATAGACTGGGACGTCCCTCCCGCCACCACCACAAAGACACAATAACGGGCTTGACGTCAGAGTGCCAGAGAGGCGGCCTCTCTTTCCCATCCATTCTCTTGAAAACGGAGGAAGGTTGTCCTCCGGAAGAAAAGGGAGCCTGTCCTCTGTGTAGCCAGTTCACTCGCTGTGCAATGGATCTGAATGGATTGGGGTGAGGGAGAGTGAAAGAGAAAGCCCCAGCCTTCAAAGAGGCCTCCAAGAAGGGAGGGAAAAAGTGATTGGTCGTGACGGGCGAGGCTCTTCATTGGGATTTAACAAGAGCTATGGTTGTGCGTGGTTTTCCTAAGTAAAAGGGATAACAAATCAATGAGATTTCTTAAAAAAGATCAAGCACTCAATGGAATCTAAGTGAGGAACACGTGAGTCCAAAATGGCGGTGGAGGAAGAGTGTCCTCGATATCGGCACGCTCATCACATCCTTCAACACGTTCGACAGTGGATGGAAGATAATCCTGACCACTTGGACGTTTTGATCAAACTCGAGGACGGTTTGGTTTTATCACATTCTCTATTGTTGGGGGCAGTGTCGCCATTTCTAGCCGAGAATCTCAAAGAGGTTTCCGATCCTCTTATCATCATACCGAATCTCAGTTCATATGATCTTCAAATTTTCTTCCAATCAATCTTTGATAACTCAGTTTTAGACCAACACATTCCAATCCTTCAACACGTTTGCCGGGAGCTTCGTGTACCTGAAAAACTTCTACCCCACCAGATATTCAACAAGTCTTTGTTACCCACTTTAGAGACATTGGTCTCTGACACAGCTCTTCCACAAGAAAGTGAAAAAGATCTCGAAATGGACGGATTGCCAAACGATCTCGACTCTCCGCCTTCAATGAGTGGATGTGACGACGAGCCATCCACTCTCAAGATGATTTTGTCCGGAACAGAGTCCACCAATCGTATTTTTTCTCCTTGCCCCATGGATGACGTTTTGGATGACGAGGAAACGAGACCGAAATCTCCATTCTTTACCAATGATGACCTTCAAATCTGGATGAATGATACTAGGCATAATGCCAATCAGATGATTGACGACCCCTACGAGGAATCACTCTCCTCAACTCCGCCACCATTCTCTCAAGATTTTGACACTCTTCCATTCCTCTCTGAAGATCCGGTCAATTGCAAGAAAGGGTTGAGAAAGTGTCATTTTTGTTCAAATACCTACCGTCATATTCGAGGCAGGAATCTCCACATGTTGTCAAAGCACAGGGCCGAATGCCAGGCCTCCGGCATTTTATTTGATTGCGACTTTTGTGCCGATCATTTTATTACGCAAACAGGCCGCGATCGGCATCTGCAAATTGTCCACGAACTTAAACTAGAGGACATGCGGCAAAAACCTGAGACACCCAAACGGGAGAGCTCTCTTACAACTCCATGTTTGTATTGTCAAAGTCGGTTTGTTGACTGCCAGGCGCTTCGGGCCCATGTTAAAACCAACCACCCACTTAACCTGCTCTGCTGTCTCATGTGCGGCCAACCCCATGAATCCAAAGAGGCACTCTACAACCACATACAAGTTCATGTTAGCGATGCCAAGAATATCTTCTACACCTGCAAACATTGCCATACCAACTTCAGTGTCAAATATGAGCTTCGCACTCACATCCGTCGGCAGCATATGCCAGATCCCACGTACATTTGCAATTATTGCGGCCAAGGTTTCTTCAATGTCAAGTATTTGGATAACCATATCAGTAGAGAGCACACCCACAACCAAAAGCTCCTCTTGCCATGTCAACATTGTGATAAAAAATTCCGATACCAGGGCCTGTTGGACCGCCACGTTCGTTCTCACTTGGGCATTAAACCTTTTCGATGTCACGTGTGCGAGAAAAAGTTTTCCACCAACGCCATTTTGAAGAACCACCAGAGAAACCATATGGCTGACTCACTGACCGGAAGACTTATGTACGGATGCAGTCTTTGCTCTATGACCTTTGACTTTAATGATGACTTCGAGAAGCACCTCAATTCAACCTCTCATAAGGAAAAAGAGGTCAATGAGAAAGTGGCTCAAATAATTCGCGATGTCAAAATGGCGGTGTCGTCTTAAACACGTTCTTTCACCTTAAAACCCTGAGCTCATTCTGGATGTTTTTTCCAGCATTGGTTATTTGAACCCTTTTTAGCATCCAAGTATTAGAATCAAGGCTCCAATTCAGTATTAACTAAATATTACTCCAACCATCCGCTTCAGATGTCTCTTCAGTCTTTTTATGAAATGAGCTCCATCTTGAATTAACAACTGCTCTTGTTTCCCTGTATGTAGTTTTGCAGTATTGGCAAATTTTCAAATTATGTCCAGTCTGCATTGTTCATTCCCATTATCATAGATCCATGCCCAATGTAGCTCTAATAAGCACTCATTCGATAATAAGTTTACAATCATCATGACATAATAACATTTTCCCCGTGTTGAAAAACACTCATTCTAAGAAATGAAATATATAATTCCAATAAATCGCCCTTTAACGTAATCAAAGTCAATTGCTTAAATCTTAATCCAGACGTATACCATGGCAGCAATTCTTATTAAACCCTATCTTTTTTAGGATTAACCAATTCATTCAAGTTATATTTTCTCATGGTCTTCGTATTTCCCTAAATTTATGCACCTCGCACTCAAGCTCTTGGCTGTATGATTTGCTCCACTGCAGGAAGATATCAGAAGGACTCGACTTCAATCAAGGATATTTTGAACAGGGGACTTTCCCAGATTTGACTCATTGGAGTGCATGATTCATCAACACAGGTCAGGCTCAATTTATGATCAGAAAATATTAGCAATCTCGTTTCATAATTGATTTCAAGTCGAAATCCAACTTCTTCATTTCTCCCTGCTTGTTGAAAGTGACGCTTGTTCCTTGGAAGAGTTCCTTTTCATATCCTGTCCAACAACATTTTCCCAAATTTGAGGCTCTTAGCATTTCCATGGAAATCAGCTCTTTTTCCTCGAGCATGCCCAAGGTGGAAAGTGTTGCATTGGTTGACGTTGAGAAGGCTATCTCTGGAGCTAGACTATTGATTCTGAACAGGATATTCAAGTTGCATTGAGACTGAGGATTGGAGACCTCTTTGCTCTCAGGACTCTCAATGTTGGTTTCATAGTCGTAAAAGTAGTCTTCTTCGGGAATGTCTGACATGAAATATTCTGCAGGTGTGATGAAACAAAGAACTTTCTTTGGCGCGCATTCCATGTTCCTGTAATATTAAAAAATGAACTATAACATCAGTTTTGGTTTCTTCGGAATAACTCTGAACTATTTGCTTCTTATATATTTAACTCTGAAATATTTGATTGATAGTAAAATCGGTTAAACCCATGCATGCGAGCTCCGCAATAGTGGGAGAGGGAGGAATGTGGCTTTAGTTCGATCAACATTGATTTTCATAGAAAATAATGTCCCAGTTAAATTAAGACTGAAAAGTGAAGAGGAGACTCAGGGTGCCATTGGAATTGACCCGCTTGTGCCATGCTACTACGGGCTAATATCAAAGACCTGGATAACAGTGGACAAGATTATTCTGAGAATACCGATGAAGAAGTGGATAATACAGGCAAATAACTACAGGTTTAAACGGTGAGAAAAACAGCATAATGTCACGAGTGTTGGTGGAAAGGATAGCAGAGAGTGAAATACATCACACCTCCCCCATCTTCTTTCCATCAACACTCGTGATATTGTGCGTTCTTCTCACAATTAAAACTTTTGGTGGCCTTCTTGTATTATCCGCTTCCTCATCATTATTCCTAGAATAAACCTTTCCTCCGTTATCCCGGTCTCCATGCCCGTAGTAGTATAGCGTTTCCCCGAGTTTTCAGGGTGGTTATTTTCGGGCGGGTTTTTCGGGTTCTTTAATATTTTTGGTTTCTTCGATTTTATAATCCATATTTTTAAATCTTCATATTGGACCACTGCAACATATCACAACTGAGTTTTTGACGATATGTCCCACATTTTTAACTAGGGCTCGGATAAAGTTGCAATTTTATGGGGGAGAGGCGATTTTATTCAAACTTGGCAACTTTTCGTTTTTTTCGCCGTGAGTCTCGATCACTTAAATCCTGAAGGAAATTATTCGAGCGATATATTTCACAGGCACTTTCACAGGACCTTTTCAAAGAATCAATGGGGTTTTTTTAAGTCCTAAAAGAATTTGTGTAAAGCAAAAATATTTTCGTAAGATGGCCAAAGTTCCAAAAAAGGACAACCTTACGATTAAAGAATTTGCCCAGAATTAAGACACATATTTGACCAAATTTGACAATTTTATGTCAATAAGTGACATTTTAGGCCAAAGAAAGCAACTTTCGTCTCAGTAAGTGCAACTTTTCAACAACTTTCGTCGAGCTAAATGCAGCTTTTAACAAAAATACTGCACGTCGAGGGCTAAAAAACTGCAGCTTTTAGCCAAAAAAACATCCAGCAACTTCATCCAAACCCTATTTATAACATATACCTATCATTCATATCTCATTCAAGAGGTGTAGGAATCACAATATCCACTAGAATTGAGAATTGTTGAATTTGAGTCTCACATAGTGGCTCACATAAAAGTAGCACTATTTCGAGGGACGAATTTGGGTCATTTGGGACAATGTTTCGGGTTCAATTGCCAACCGGGCGGGATAGAAGCAACCCTGAGGAGGCTGTTTTTCTTCCAAACCGAAATTGCTAAGGATTAAAATTCTCACTTGGTTGGGAAACTCCCAAATTCTGGCGGCATTGCTTTCAATGACTCAAAACAAACGTGAAGAGAAACCGTGAAAAAAGCTAATTGTAGAACCAATAGAACCAACGTAAATTGGGCAATTCTTAGAACCAACGGGGATCAGATATTTCCTACGTACTTGACAATGGTGACGACTTCGATGGCGTCAATGGTTCGGAATCGGTGTTTATTTTCCAAAATCCAATTGACACTTTCACACGATGTAACATTAACGCATTGTTCGTCCTGGTCGTAATCCACAAATGTTAAGGCGGCATTGAATCGAAATATGCCTATGAGAACGACAAGTCTAGTTATGACGTTCATGATGCTCTCGAGAGCAGCAGAACTCCAGAGAGTCCTTCCAACTTCAAAGCTTCGCGACTTACTGCAAAACTCCCAATGAATGAGTTCATTGGAGTTTCCAAATGTCAGCCAGCCCTTCCCTCTCAGGGAGGTAGTGATGTAATAAAATCAACAACAACAATAACGCCCTTTCGTTGGTTCAAATGCCATTCTAGTGTCTTTATTTGGGCTGACGTTGAAACATACTTTGTGGAACAAAGGCAGATATGCTCCATGAATTGAGATAAATGTTTTTCTTTTGACAAACGATAGCTCGAGAGAATCCCGTGTCTCCTTCTAAAGTGGAACTGTAGTGCAAACGACTTTCTTGGCAGCTCGAGGTTGAAAGGACAGTTCTGCCCAAGACGGTCGCATGGTCTCCCTCTCACCACGATAATAAACCCGTGAACTGACCATCCAACAGCAAGTGCCCTCTACAGCCGTATCGTAGACTTGACGATCATCAAGATGCCTTAATTTGGCATAATTTTGGCCACTGAGCTTGAGGGTTTTGAAGCTGGTCTTCTCGTTGTTGAAGTGGTACAGCTTCAGCACACCTCCACATTGGCTGTCGTCGCCTAGCGAATCGAACACGCCTCCATATCGAGGTGCCACATGATCGAGATGGGATTGGGAAGATCCATCTTCTTCTTCAGTCATCTCCTCCTCTTCTTCTTCCTCAATGGCATCCTCGCAAAGTACTTTCACTTCATCTTCTGGGGAGTATCCACAAACGAGACTGCGTAATCGAACCATCACTTCACGGGGTGTGAGACCATGAAGCTCTTGATTGAATCGGTTCTGGAGTAAGTGATTCAGAGATTCACATTGTTTGATCGGAATACACCTGCTCTCGGCACTGATGCAAGGCAATAGCGCCACTATCACTACAGACAGAGTCAGTTTAGGGTTCATAATGCTATTAATGTGTCGTTTAAGAGATCAGACGCCAAAGTTCGAGATGCGTTTTGATGAAAGAGCGAGGTCAATTGGACGCTCAAAGCTTGTTTTTTGGAAGTGATCACTGACTTGTCGTTCGAGAATTAAATGCTGTTGAGTGATAAACCGCTCAATTCATGCTTGCCGTTTTTTGTTGCTCAACTAAAACGTCCATGAGCTTAAGCGGATGTGTACAATTCCCTCCCTCGCTTACCCGAAAATGACCTACAGTATACACACATACAGTGTACAAAGAGCCATTCGGCGTTCTGTTCGTTGTGTTCTGTTGAAGACGAACTTGTGCGTTTTCAAGGAAGTGTCCCTTGCTTCTCACTTTATTTCGATATCTTTCTTGTGTCTGTTCCCAATGCATCCGCTACGAACGTTGCTGCGTCTAGAGTGAGATTCAGGGATGTTTCCTATACATAAGATGCAGAAGTCCATGGCTAAATTTTGAATTACTCAATTCCGGTTTGAAGTTAAGGAAAGATGAGCGAAATTGGAAGTTATTCAATCATACTTGGTACAATTTGAGATTGTATTTTTGAGCTTGAAGCAGGAAATCATTGATCAGCTTAGCAATTCAACACTTTGGCAGATTCCACAGAGACATCCTGCAATTTGAACCCGGGGTTCAAAGTCACACGGGATCCTCTGAAATATTTCCTGGAACACAATTGCCAGCAACATGATCCGGAAGCTTTGGCCTGGAAAAAGAATCCGTCAGCCAGGTTTGAAATGGGAATTTTGGAGTGAGACCCATCTTTGAGATTGAGGATCCTCACGGAATTCTGGGATTGGTTAAAGTAATACAATTTGAGGTCTCCAGAGCAGCCTTGTCTGGTTGCAAAATGGAGCGAGTCAAAAACTCCCCCACTATTTCGAATTCCGTAATCAGGGAATGTGGCAGGCTCATCTGCTGCTTGAACATCATCGTCTTCTTCTGGAATTCTGAAATAAAAAAAGACAGAAACCAATTTTAAGTTCCTCATTTATCGGTAATTTGCTTTTGCAAATTATCAATGACCATTTTATGCATCATAATCTTCATAGGCAATTCTATTTGCCATTTCCAAGTGCTGAAACAAAGTTGGAAATAACAAAATTATGAAAACAGCTGCATAATTTACCATCGAGAGTTATTCTTAAATCAACAGACCCCCTGAATTAAATGTGGATGCCCGAATAATGAGTCATGTTGGTCATTCTGTACAGTTAGTTATCTGCCATTTAAGTTCTTGGTACATACATGATCTCCTCAATTGGTGTTGGACAATAGATATGGACCTCAGTTGCATTTTCAGGGGAGCAATCTAATCTGAGAGAACAAAAATTTGAAATCCTCAAGTTCTAATTATTCCAAGGATCGAATGAGCTCACTTTCTTAGCCTGTCCTTGAGTTGTTCTCGCAAAATCTCATCTTGCCCTTCATATTCAATCAAAGATGATTCCACTTCACACTCACTGATTTTAACACATGTTTGTTGACCTTGCATAGAATGCAAAAGTAAAAATTCGACCGCAATTGCCAAAATAGCTTTCATGACGAAAAGATAGATTGTTTCTAAGTTGTGCTCACAAGCTTGAACAGAGTGGTTCGATGAAGAAACTTGAAATACCAGTATTTTGGCGTGTCTTTTTGTTACTTTAGAATGGGGATTGGTTGACGGTAGGGGACGGTGACGTTACGCAGTACGTAGATGCTCAGTTAAGGACGTTTTTACAATGGGAAGAAGTGCTTGAGGGGTTAACTTTGTCTGATTTTCACTTCTGAGATGCTAGATTGGTCTAAAAATCTAGAGAGGCTCTACTTGATCAATTTGTTTAGTACCTTGAAGAGCTCTTGTTCTTCCTGCATAAGAAGGGAGAATTTTCCTCATTTAGGGCAGAATGAGTGTAGTTGGGAGCATTATGAAAAGATATATATTTTCTTTCTTTGGCACATACAGCATAAACATATAAAGTTTAAATGTTAGACACTAACAAATCAAACGACATGCTTGGATATTTTTATTAGTTTCACTCTTCTGGACATTCAGAAACACGTAAAGATTGAGGCACAAACAGAGGGGATCCCATAAATCCTGGGATGAGTATTTGGCTCTGACCTCGTTGCCAAGATTTCTGGAACAGTTGCCAACAACAATTGCCAATCACCTGAAAACGAGTGAGAAATTCTGGCGTTAGATCCCTGTTCCAGCGACTTAAAATATTCACTCTTTGAGTTTCCAATTCAAAGATCAGGGCCCCACGAACGGGATCGATCAATGAGAGTTGAAGTGATCCTTGACAATCCTCTATCGCACGTCCGTGAGTATCCAAAGCTCCTCGACTGGTATAAAAGTCCTGCTGGTTTACATCAGGTTGGCACCACACTTTTGGATTTTCCCAATTTGAAGGGTCTGGGTCACATTTGAGGTTTCGAATCCGTTGAATAAGTTCAGGTCGAGTTGTGTACCGAGGGATTTGATTGGACTGAATCTGGAGGATCAGGTCGTTTATGGGTGGACACTCCGCTATTGGAACACAAGATTTGGCATGAATTCCAATTGTAAAACACAAGCACAGGACAAGCACGTTCAAAATGCGGATTGTGAGAATGTTCATGTTGAAATCGCTTTCGATGTCGGATTGAAAGATAAACTAAAGTTGGAGATTTTAAATCAATTTGGTTTTTTAGATGGGACTTCTAAACATCAAGGCGAGGGCGGCATTTAACCGTAGAGATTGCAAACTCTATTCTTTTACAGATATGGCCTTAAGAAGTCTAAGATTGCAGATTTGGAAACTTGTTTTCTTGAGAAATGGGGGAATTTCATCGGCG
>CM021320.1:7296977-7309787 GCA_010645155.1 Tigriopus japonicus | reverse complement strand
ATCAAGGCGAGGGCAGCATTTAACCGTAGAGATTGCAAACTCTATTCTTTTACAGATATGGCCTTAAGAAGTCTAAGATTGCAGATTTGGAAACTTGTTTTCTTGAGAAGTGGGGGAATTTCATCGGCGTACATCTTTGAGTCATCATCCTGATTTTAACCAATGATTATCTTCCATTTTTCAGAGCATGGGGACCAAGTATGAGGCAAGGATTCGTCATGCCCATTTTATTTTGGGAAGCTTCTATGAGGCCAAAGAAGTGGGTGATGTGATGGTTAGATGCTCTGATGGAATAACTGTCAGCCATGGACTTTTTATGGCTGCAGTCTCAGAACTACTCCGTGATTACTTTGTGGAAATTGCATCAACTGACCTCAAAGATCCAATGATAATTTTACCAGATATTTCCATCCAAGAGTTTGAAGATTTTTCTAATCACTGCTTGGTTGGAGACCACTTCAATGAGATTCAGTTACCATCTGTTTTGAAATTATTGTATCTTTTTCAAGCACAGCCAAGCCTTCAAGAGTGGTTGGAAAGTTTGATACAGGAAGGAGAGTCTCATTCAAGCATTCAAGATGAATTTGAGCACTTGGAGCAATCTACAAATGGTAAACTGTCATTGATCAACCATACTGAGGACCCACTGCCAAAGCCACAGAGAAGTCAAGAAAGTAAAAAGCCACTAATTTTGCTCAAGTCAAGAAATGTGAATGACAACCATTTGGAGCCAATGGAGCATTCCCCTGAGCCACCCTCCCCTATTGCATCACGACAATCAGTTCTTGGGACAGGTTCCAACCAATGCCAATTTTGCTCTAAGAAGTACCGTCAAGTCAAGGCTCGAAATACTCACATGTTATCAGAACACTTGGAGCAATGTAAGAAGAACGGGTTATTTTTCAAGTGTCATCATTGCGACATGAGTTTCACCTCTGTGGATGGGCGGCTTAAACATGAGAATCGAACTCACCCAACCTCAAGATCTAATCCAGTTGAGCATGGGTCCCATTTTGAGGAATCAATGGCAAACAGATTTGATAATATCCGTCAACTAGCCGATGGTACATCTCAAATGAAGTGTATGTTCGATCACGATTCGTCAGAGGAAAAGACGTTTGAAAGTTTCAAAGCATTCAAAGCTCATTGGAAAACAGTTCATCCCGACAAGGACCGAACGTGTTTCATTTGTGCAAGGGAGTGTACGGATCGAGAGGCTCTTTTGGAGCACGTTCAAGTTCATCAAGGACCTGAGGGTCGGTTTTTGCCCTCTTGTGATAGTTGTGAAAAGAAGTTCTTGGCGGACCACGCAGTGATTCTTCACAAGCGCGATGATCACCCCTTGAAGGACACCCTTTACTGCGACGTTTGTGGAAAGGGTTTCAAGAATGCCAAGTTCTTAATGAATCATAAACAAAAGCACAAAAACGGTCTTCTTCAGGAATATACTTACCAATGTGAGACCCTCTTCGATAATGGCGATGTGTGTGGCAAAACATTTCAAACGCAGAGCAATCTTCAAAGACACATTCGGTCGCATCGGAACGAGAAGTCCTTTGCTTGTGAGGAGTGTGGAAAATCTTTCGTGGATTCCACGAGACTTAAAATACACCGTTGGATCCATACTGGATATACGCCATACAAGTGTGAGTTATGCGATAAAGGATTTCGACATTCTGGCCATTTGAAGAAGCATTTGATCCGGGATCATGAGCACATTTCGTCGACCAAGTTCCAATGTCCGTCTTGTCCAAAGAGCTTCTTCTATCAATATGAGCTCAAGAACCATATGAACACACATTTGCGACCAAAGTCTTCAAGAAGGTCAAAGAAGTCCCATGTACCTTCCATTGAAACTCTTTTCGAATGTGAACAGTGCCAAAGGTCCTTCGAGACTTTTACAGAATTAGAGGAGCATTCTCAAAACCATTCAATTTTGGAAAGCCGACCTCCTGAGCAAAGACAAGAAATCGTGTTCTTGAACCCTACTGAATCTGGTCAGAATCTAGAATCCAATCAAGACCAGTTTGTTATTCTTTATGAGATGGAAGCACACTCATGATGATCCTGGCTTGGAAATGAATATTTGCGTCTGTCTATGTCTTTTTATTTTATTTGCGAAAATTGTCGCTATAAAAATAGTCTTTGTTATTAGTAGAACAAAGCGTAAATAAGAATGCTGGCTTTAAACAACTTAAAGAACATGGGCGTAAACTAAATAAAATCACAGATCATGGTCTAGGTCTAGATGAGGGTAGCTTGCAAATGAATGAATAGATGAGCTTATAGGGAGGCTGCATTCCAATGTGGTTGCTTGGTTAAATGTGAATTTGAATGAATAACTAACTGGGGAAGGGGAGGGATAAGTCGATGTGAGGCCATGGAAAATACTACAACTGATTTTGGTGAGCCCATGGTCTTTGAGCAAACCTCATGGGCTCTTGAGGAGCTTGGATGAAGCGTCTGGGTTGGAGGTTTGGATGATCGAAGTGAGGTTGATTGATGGGGAAACCCGCCGGCTGAAAGCCTCGGTTTTGACCATGATGACGCTGGAAACCATGAATAACGTCTTGGTCATAATTCACATCCTCATCCTCCTCTTGTTCAATTGCAGCGCCGCCAATGTGACCACGGACATTTGAGGGAGCTTTATGGTATCGCTAAAATCGAGAACAGAAACACATTTTTGAAAAGAAAGCTTGAACTATTTGCTATTTGACGAACGCTATTTGGATTCGCGAGTTATATTTGAAATATTGCTCTACTATTCCGTTCCCCTTAAAAAATAAAATCGACATTTTCAGGTATAGTAAATATCGCAAAAAAGGGAATTAGATTTAACAATCAAAGCTGGATACAAGAATAATTGATATAAAAATGGCCCCGAATATCGAAGATAGGAATACTATACCACTACCGAAATATAAATTCAAGGCCTTACGTTTCTTTTTACAAAAATGATGTTTGATATAAGAAAAACCCTAGCTGTTGATTGATAATATTCTAATGTCCAACTAAAAAATTAAAAAAAGCAACTTTGTTTCGAAAAAAGAAAGCAAAACTGAAAAACAAGGCTTCCACGATTTTAAAACCAATGTTTTGCAATCGACTTCTTAAAAGTCGGTTCCAGGGCTCTCGAAACTGACTCACGACGATCCGATCTCTCTAACTGAGTTTCAAATTTAGCTTAAGAACGTATCTCACCTGAAGATCGCCCAGCTCTCCATCGACAGCATCATCTTGATCGTCCTCTTCTTCACCCTCAACACCACCTTGATCGCCATTAGGTTCGATATTATCCAGGATTTCGGGATTGGCTTGCTTCACTCCATCCACAGCTCGATCTAGATTCTCATCCTCAGAAGGACTCTTCTTTACCACAGGCTGGGCTATCTGATTATTGGCATTGACCTCAGCCTGACCATGAAGATAATTCCGGAACTCGCCCGGTTTGGGCGCTTCCATAACATCCTCTTTTCTGACCTCCTGCGGAGGCACCACAAGATTACCCGCCAAAGGGGGTTCAGCCCCAACCCTTGGAACCACGCCCACAGTGCTACTTCTGCCCTTGGCCACGTCCATTCCAGCTTCGGAAACAACGGCATTAGCCACAGGTTCTTGCAAAGGCAGATTCAAGACCTGATTCTTGGCCGAACTTGAAGACGTGGATACTGAGGACATTGGTTTAGCACCGGGAGCTAAAGGTTGATTGAGTTGTGGACTTTTCGACGATCGATTAAGAACGGCATCTTCACCGCCAAAGTTATTGAGCTGCATTTGGAGCCTTTGTTTCTCCCTCTCCAAGGTCTGGATGGAATCAGTATTGGCCTGGTGTTGCTTGAACAAGGCCAGATACTGCTCTTTGTAGCTATCACGATCTTGCGCGATCTTGGCAAAATGCACATCATTCTCGTGCTTAAGTCGGGCATTTTCAGCCGCAAGTTGCTCATTTTCGGTTTCCAACCGACTAAGATGATGGTCGATCTGAATGTGTTTCTGACTGAGGTTCTGAAATTGTTTCTGCAACTCTGAATGCTCTTTCTTCAAGGCTGACAGATTCGTTTCAGCTTCGGTCAATTTCGTTTGCATCTCACGTTGTTGGCCTTCATGAGCCTTTTTCATCCTAGCATGCTCAGATAAGGATTGCTTATTGTTCAACTCTTTCTGTTCCTGCTCCTCTTGTAAAGTTTTCTGAAATTAAATATATAGAAGATATATTTTTTGACCTATCCTTCATCCATCATTTATTATCTTAATATACCTGGAGTTGTGTGATTTTTTGTGCTTGCGAATCTGTCATTTTCTGGTAGTTCTGATTGGAAGCAGTCATAACGACCAATTTTGTGTTGAGGTCTCGGATCACGGCCATCACAATGAAAAGGCCAGCAATGCCTACCACGCCCACCAAAACGCCCCTCCGCCCAGTCCGAGCCACCAAAGAGATCATGATAGCCAATCTCCGCTTTGACCTCGATTGGAAACCGTGGTTGGTTCGACTGTTCTCTTGGTCTTCTTGGTTGGTTTTGCTGTAAAAAGAAAACTTTCCCTGCCATCCAAGATGTTGTGTTGGCGGAGGGTGTCGATCCTTGGGAACTTGGAAATACTTTGTAAGAAATTTCCAGTGTTCTGAAGTTCTATTGGATAATGTTTTCAAGTCTGCTTTGAGATTAAGGTCCTTAGGTCCTGAATTCTAATTATTAGGGTTTAAAGCAAGAGAAAAGAAGTGTGTTGAGGAGTATATACATGTTTATTCCTAAATGATGTCTTGGATGAAACCATTTGATATTAATTCGAGTTTGTACTGCCCATAAAATGCATAATATGGACAAATATATTTTAAGGAGCGAACTATCAAGTCTAACAATCCTTAATTTTGACACACGATAATATTTCTTAATAGACCGGTTGCCGCTTTTTGCCCCTGCCATGTGAGAGCTTACTTGTGATGCGTTTTAAATGCAAGTTATAATTTCTGTAAGAGGCAATACAATCATAATATAAAAGAAAATGACAAAAAGGCTCGGTAGAGGCTTTATTACTTTGATTGCATTTGGTCACCATGAAATGAAATCCAATGTTGTGATTGGTGAAAGGAAGTGTAGCAAAGCAAGGAAAAACAAGCGATGTATGTGTTTGGTCGTTTCTGGGATTAACAAAGAACTATTAGAAGAATTATCATGAGTGTTTTTGAATACAAGCTTCCCTTTGAGGTCATTCCAGACTCTTGGGGTTTGGCTCAAATACAAAAACAGCGACCCCAAGAGTATGCTCTAATCACTAGACTTATTCACAACCTGTCTGAGACTGAATTCAACCAGCTTTTGAGCAGTGTGACTGCCGAAGAAAACATATTTGAGATAAAAGCGACAACCCCCGAGGGATTGATCTCCGAGTGCTCCATGAAGAAGATCAGCTTTACCCAACTCTTTGTATGGATTGTTGAGGGTCTTAATGCTGAACATCCTTTAAGTGCAACTCTTGAGGCCTTGTATTTTCCATTTGTGCCATTAAAATGGACTAAGAACATTGAGTATGCTCATGTAATTGAATTGGATCTAGGTCAGGAGATCAATGTCGAAGTCAAAGCAGAAGGGATACCCAAGCCCATTTACCATTGGTTCACAAGGTGTCCAGAGGATTCTGATTGGAGATCTTTTGAGGACGGACCCCAAATCAAGATTCAATACTCTAGACCTGTTTCATATCAAATGTTCACTTGCCAAGCAATGCATCAGATTGTTGTCAGATCGGATGATAACGAAGAAATCCGGGGAATCTACTCAGAGCATTTGGAACTCAGGCTCAGAGAAGGTTCCATTCACATTCAGGAGCAACCTCAGTCCAAAGAGTGTCTCATTGGCACGACCATTCAATTAAAAGTGAAGGCTGCTAGTGACAAACCAATAACTCTTCAGTGGTACCAAAATGATCAACCTGTGGCAGGGGCATGTGATGAGACCCTCGTGATTCAAGAATTTACCCTCGACGATATCGGAGAGTACTTTTGTCAGATCAAAAACGAAATGGAGTCCAAGGAATCAGTCAAAGCCACGTTAAGTTATCTTGTTCCCACTGAGGATCAACTTCAAACCCTAGAGTTTTCCAATGAAAGCATCGTGATAGTTCAACAACCTAGTTTTAAAGCAGGGGTCAAATGTTCCGTCGGGGATAAGGTGAGTATGAGATGTGTGGCCGTGTGCAAATATGGCCTCAAATACGAATGGATCAAACAAGGCATGAATAAAGACTTGGTGGACGGTCCCAATGACCCTATTCATATCACCAAAGTTATTCCAGTGTGCCATGGCATGCAAATGACTGACGAAATCCCGAACATGGACAACTCTGTCACGTATTGGCGCTATAAATGCATTATTACTTGCATTCACAACGGAGAGCGTGTGGAATCCAATGATGTCGTGTGCCAGATGTCGACTTACGCATCCGAATCGAAATCCTGGGCCACTTTCAAAGTAGCATTGGTAATCTGCCAAGAAGAGTACTTTAGTGACGATTTCCATCATCTCAATGCACCCAGACTTGATGGACTGGCACTTATCAAGGCTTTGCGTGAGATGAACTTTCAAGTGATTGCCTTGGTCAACCTCACGTTGCAAGAGGTCCGGAACGCGGTCGACTTCTTTTGCACCTTTATCGACGAGACAACTTTTGCCGTGTTCTACTATAATGGCCATGCTTTAGGTCACGGAGAAGAGACCTATTTGGTGGCCAAAGACTCCTATTTGTCCCCCAATCAACCCTTGGAACATCAACTAATCTGGCACGGTGAGATTGAGCTTCGCATCAACAATTGCCATCCCCTTCTGGGTCTCATTATTTACGACTCTTGCCGTGACTTGGCTCCAGAATCGATCAAGGATCTTTTGTCTCAGACCCACCATGAAATGATCACCTTCTCCACAAGTTTTCTGATTGCCTATGGAACCAAGGCTGGCATGCGTAGCTTTGAATATGCCAATCAAGCCGTTTGCCAAGGTGTGTACATGAAGCACTTACTGAAATATATTAGATCCGACCAAAGCATCGGTACCGTCTTTGAGAATGTCACCGACAGCTTCACACGCGAAGAAGATCCCTCAATCGCGGCCTCAAGAATGACTCCTGAATTTAAGAATGCCACAAAACAAATCCTCTACCTGAACTCGCCCTTCCGGACCCGAAATTTCGGAACAGGATTCCACAAATTCTTTCAGATCTGTCGCTATGAGCCCCTTTATGGGGGTTTTAAGGACGTTGGGCCCTCGAATGAGTTTTGCTGTGACTTAGCTATCCAAAGGGACTTGACCTCAGGTCAAGTGATTTGGATCACCGGTGGAAAGCAAATGGCTGCCTGTGATCCCAGTGAGTATGGAGCCATGTTCAAGATCAGGGTCGGACCCTCGGAGTTCATGAATGAGGCTCTTCTGAAGACTGAGTTCAAGTGTCTGAAGGACACTGTGTTGTGCCAAACCGTTTGCTTTCAAGTGATTCCTATGAACTGTTATCTGTTCAAGTCTTCATCGGGGAAAGACGAAGTTGACCAATTGTTCAGGCCTTGTAAGGGCAAGAAGACCTTTGGGGTGCAAGATGGGCCAATATTCAAGCCACAAGAGGGCACTGATCAGATGGGAGAGTGTTCCGTGATTGAATTGCAAACGTTACGAGATCCACTCAAGTTTAAAGTGGTTCTATATGCCGAGGATCAACAAACTGTTTGTGTTGGAGTACTTCAAGTAGACACGCCAATTATCAAGCATTTTCCTAAACTGAGGATCAACAATTTGATTTATAGAGATCTCATTTACTTGACTCCCTTTGGCCACTAGAAATTGCAAGCTTTTATTATTACATCCAAAATATTTGGATACAATATTTGTAGTTTCTAAGAATTTTGCAATACAAAACCGTTAAGATTTAGCGCAATTATTTTGTTGAGAATCCCATATTGGTAATTGTCTGTGCGTTATCTTTCCTTTTTTAATCTTGCATCGAATCCTTGAGACGCTTTTAATCAAGATTGTCGAAGGTCCTTGTCAAAATTTTAGTGCTGTCTTTGTCACTGTTTTAGTGTTGGAAAATAGCAGGAAAGTTGCAAATAGCCATAGCTGAAAATGTCTTAATATCAACAAAAAGTGTATGTAATTTTTTTCCTTGTTGGAAGGCTCAACAAAACTTGCAATTGTTAAATTAAAGAGTGATTTTTTTTCTCTTGAATTCAATTACAGTGCTTCTGGGAGGGACCATGGCAAATCAAGAAATTCAAATGTGCTGGACCAAAGATTACTCCCTAAGGCTCAATTACCAAATATGCTTAACGATATTTTTTAATTCATTAGCTCACACTAAAGCTGCATGAGTGCTTGTTTCGAAACGCCAAATAAACGATTTAAGTTCAATTTAGTACGAAGTGGTTACCTCCATTAAATTATAGCTTTAAAAATAGTGATCAACATTGAACTGACTCAAATTAGGTTAATTAACTCAAGAGAGCCACGCAACCTAGACTTTCATACCAATCAAATCACCCAACCTTTATTTCAAAACAGGTTCAGTGAGCTTCATTTCCAGCCGGTCTATCATTCGCGGAAATATTTTTTATGCACCCTTTCATTCCGACATTGGACTACGAAACTCGACAAACATAAACATAATAATGATACAACACCCCTTTTGATTTTATAAATTCGCTCGTTTTCGTTTCCCTGTTTTCCGGTCTGTAACGTCACAACTTTTTCGTCGTCGGCGTTTCGCGGTTGACGTGGAACAACTCTCGTAACAGAATCGTCGCCGACGCCGCCGATCTCAGGAAGATCAGTTCACAAACACAGCTAACTAACTCCAGTACATTGGACATTAAACACAAGTTACTGTGATTCCGTCACTCCAAAGAACATTATGGATCAGATTTTGCAATTTGTGGAGCCCACACGCCAATTTGCCAAGGATTCCATCCGATTGGTCAAACGATGCACCAAACCTGACCGAAAAGGTAAGAACGTCTTAATGAAGTCTTAACAGATTCAATGAGATATGGAGGTAATATATTTTCTTTTTCTGGATTTTCAGAGTTCCAGAAGATTGCCGTGGCCACGGCGATTGGATTCGGGATTATGGGCTTCATTGGGTTCTTTGTCAAGCTCATTCATATCCCCATTAATAATATCATTGTGGGTTCGTAACCCTCTCGACGAACGACGTCTCATCCAACGCCCGTCAAACTCAATATTTTGTTTTTCGCTGTTTCTATGATTGATAATTATGTACTAAACACGGAGTTCACTACATCTTGTAATTTTGATCCATTTGGTTTATTTTATTTATCCTTTATAAGCTATTACAGTCATTGACCAGGGGAGATCTTGTTGGCTTCACCCAAGATTTTGGCGGGTGAAGGCTTGCCAAGAACTTGAATGGATTTTGTGATGGAAAGAAGGGGATTTTCCTTGCTGGATTCTCGATGGGATTGGGCCTTGGCCAACACTTGAGCCATTACTGTAGCGTACATATCCGGATTTTGCTCCAAATTCTGGTCGGCCTCGATGATGACCAGTTCGGCGGGCAGATTGGCCTCTTGGCTTAACCATTTTTCATGCAGTTGGTGCAGATTGCGCAAGTATTCGAGCGGTAGAACCTAGAAGAAGATTCATGGCAGTATGAGTTAAGTTACTGACATGGATAATTTACTGGTGGATTTCGAAAACATAGGCAAGGAAATCGTAAGTCTACCGTGATCCTGGACATATGGGAGTAGTTCAAAAAGTCGTACTTCTAATCGTTTGATCATGGAAGGGGTTTATCCGAGTTATTATCTAATCTCGTTTCAAATGGATGTCATCTCAATCAATATTGTGATCAAATGCCGCGGTATAAAAGTCATGACCAGATTATGCAATAGGTGTTGCATTTGAGGAAAACAAGGCTACCAAAAAAGGCAACAAAAATAAATCGGTGGATATCTCTTGCCTTCAAGGGAATAGCAAAAAATTAGCGGTAAGACTTTTTTCACAAATCAGTTCAAATCATGTTCCTTAGTTCAAATTTTGAGCCTGGACTCAAATATTTTGACAAACTTTTTTTGGTTTTATTTTCACTCATACTAACCTTAAGTGTGTCAACTACTTTTATCATGAGTTTTTAAAACGCAAACAGATCAAATACAAATGGTAAAATGACTCTTTTTCTTTGTAATTGAAACTGTGTTGATCTTTTGCTTCTGTGACAAAAATGATGCCTTCATATGACATGATTAGTATCACATGTTTAAATATATTCAATTCACATTCAATGAAATTTAACTTTGAAATTATGAACTTTGATGTAATGACAACTAACATGGACACATTCACCATGAAAACTCACCTTTTCTTCGCTTCTGGCTCTCCGTTTAACGCGTTCAAAGGCAACTTCTGGTGAAGTTTTCAGGTACACAATCAAATCCACGGAAAGGTTGAACATGGGCGATTTTTGCAAGAAATCAAACCATTCACATAACACCGTATACTCAGAATGGGTCATCTTCTTCTCATCATGCAGATTCTCGATGAAGCAATGTCTTCCAGAAAATATGGAACGTTCCATCATTTTCACCGGTGTCTATCCAAAAATCAACCACCATAAAAATAGAAATCTATGGCTAAGAACCCTCAACCTTTTATCTTACAGAGGTGGCCTGATTGTGCAATTCCAACATGGTCAGTTGAGCATATGATTGGAAAGTCATGCTCCATCTCTCCTGGTCTTCATACATCAATTGGAACAAGTTGTGCCCTCTAACATCTCTCCATTTGTCCACGGGCTCCTGAAACACTTGCACCTCCTAAAAATGAAAAAAGAAATTTTAAAACATGGGGCTCAATTGAATCCTTAATTTACCTTGACTTACTTGAGGAAACTTGGAGAAGCATTCGAGAAAAGTGGATTTTCCACTGCCAATGTTTCCTTCGACAATAACGGTAAAGGGTTTATTGGATTGTTCCATTTTAGGCAATATCGACAAAACTCCTCTGAAATGAGGGTCTGGCTGTTTTTATAAGTTTTCTAGCAGAGATAACGTGCACAAAAAGCAAAACCGCGCGCACAATCAGACGTCTTCATTAAGTGATGATTTTGTCAGAAATTATTTAGAACCCAATTTCCTTTTCAGAACGTGAGAATGAAACAAGTTGAGAGCCAAATTGGCAACTTTTGGTTAGAATGGCAAGACTGAATTGATTTGGTGTGGCAACCGTTTTGTTGATGTTCTTTATTTCACGGATTGATTTAGAAGAAAACGTACAGAATTTGGGTTACTTTTACTGGGTAATTTACTTAGTTGCCTTATCATGAGAAATTCAACTTTCGCAAATGTGTGATTTATTTATGAACCCTAGGATTGGATGATGTCATGATCGCGTAGGAAGTTTGAAAACAAAGTAGAATAGATCGTAAGTAGGGCCCGGATAGAGTAGGTAGAGAAAGGCTTTTTATGGAGCAGGGGTAGGCAACCGGTGGGCCGCAGGCCACATGGGGCTCAAGGGTGGTCTTTGGGGGGCTCAGGAGCTATAGAGAAAGCCCGAAAAAATGGGCCCGCGAGCCATCCATAGTGCTCTACTCGTGGGGCCAAAACTCTTTGATTGTTAGTTTACAGGCCCGGTGTGGGCCCCTGAACCTACCAATGCCTGTTTGGTGGGCTTCTGACAACATGTAATCAAATTTGGTGGGCCTTGACCCAAAAGAGGTTGCCGACCCCTGAAATAGAGTATGTAGTTTCTTCTTGCGCTACAATTCGATTTATTCGCATGAAATAGTAACTTATGACTAGGGACGGGCAAAAAGTGCAAATCAAAAGAAGCTTTTGGTTACCAAAAGTTGCACAAAAATCAGCCCAAAATCGTAAAATATAATGCAGAAAAAGGTCAAAAGCCAAAAAAGGTGCAAATAAAATTTAAAAAATTCGCAAGAAATCTGAAATTTCTGAAACAAGAAGCTTTAAATACTTTCTTGACATCTGCTTGTTATTTTTCAATCTTGAGGAGGAAAATTTAGATATTGAAGTAGTAATAATCAATACAATGCTATTCTACGCTGGGAGCCATAAGATCAGATATAGTTTCAAATTTGAAATTTTTTTTCCAAAAGTAAACAATTTCAAAGAAGAAATAGCAAACTCTCAACAATTTGTTCATTTTAGGCCGAATTCGTAAAAATCGTGCAAATAATGGCGGAAAGTGCAAAAAGGCAAATAAATGTGTTTATGTTACCAAAAATCTTTTTACACTTTTTGCCCGTCCCTACTTATGACATACATTAGCCCACGTTGGTTTGTTCCTGTGAGAAATCGTTCAAAACTACATATTTTAAGCGCTCTTGATGTAATTTTCAAAGATATTGGTTTTTTTTTGATTCATGAAGAATTTTTTCAAAGCAAAACTGTGGTCTCAAGGAAGCCAAAGGTTGTAAGACGAAATTAAGAATTCAAGTTTTGGACCAGATTTGACAAATTTGAGGCAGATGTCATATTCTCGCCAAATTTGACATTTTTATGTCAAAAAGTGACTTTTTCGGACCAGAAGATTTTTCAACCAAGTATTGAAGGGTTGTCCAGACCTGCCAACAATAACTCGTTGGTAGACCAAGTTTTGAATAAATGCTAATTGTTTAAATTATTACTTTAATAATTCTTTTGTGCACAGGAAATCGCATTCCTTGTTGCTGTAGTAAAAACCTGCAACTAACCAAAAAAAAATCTTTTTGATAAACATAGCCCAGGTTTCTTTATTAATTTTCAAAGTCCAAAATGGCTAAAAAGAACGATATTTTGAAGAAAAGCAG
>CM021320.1:7277319-7291685 GCA_010645155.1 Tigriopus japonicus | reverse complement strand
AAGTTCTAGAAGGCTTATGGAACAATTTTCCCGAAAATAGTCTTTTGAGTATTAAAAGGCTTCACTATTTATCCTTGCCTCAAGAAATACATGGATGAAGGAAAGTTACTAAATGAACTCTATTATGATCGGCTCTAAAATGTCACGCTCTGTTATGATTTGGCTCTATTTTGATTTGGCACTATTTTGAAGTGGCGCTATTTTGATTGACTCTATTTAGTACACACTCTCTTTTGATCCGCGCTATTGTAATATAGACCCAGATAACAAGTAGAGCGAGGATTAAAAACATTTTGGGTTGTTTTGGCGCGGAAAAATGTTTTTGGGTTTAACAACCTATTTTAACCTTTTTTCTCACTTTATCGAAATGTTGTGTCGAAAAAAACTCCATCTTTTGGGAATTTTCAGACCCAAAAACTTTAGGTGCTAACATTTTTTTGGCCATTTTTAGCTGAAAAAAAAACTGTTTTCGTCATATTTATAAGTTATAAACTTCCTTTTTATTTTGTTCCAACTTTTTTCTGTCATCTTCTTATAGTTATTGATGTCAAATGGTTTTTTGACACCCAAATTTACTCCCATTTCTTAATTGAAATACAATGCGCACAAAGCTTTCTCTTACTTTATATTCTTCTTAAAAGCACCCAACTTTGGCAATTGAAAGACTACCCGTTTAAAGTTACATATTCAACTAATTTTCTCCCATTATCCTCAAAAATACAAAAGAATAAGCCATTTTTATTCCTCAGAAGGAAGAATTGCGTAAATATCCGCCACGCATTATGTCTCTCTTCCTCATTGTTGATGAAGTGAAACCTGATACATTATGTCATTTGGTGCATTATTGCAATGATTTGGACCATCAATACCTTCAAAAAACTGACAAACCAAATTCAAAGTCACTTTCAGCAATTGTAAAGAAATGAAAAATAAATTATTCTTCCAAACAACAACTTCGAGTAAAGGCGAACCTGAACTCGTCAATCGGAAGCACTCTTTCCACGATTGGATGCTCCTCTTGAAGCTCCTTTGGGTTTTTAGGATATTCTCTTGGAGTGGTGAAGACACGAAAGGTCTCTTGCCAATGAAGATGTTCTTTCTGTTGCTGATCCTTGGCCTTTCGAGCCATCATGATAGAGAACTCTGGGAATTCAATCGTACCATTGCCATCTTCATCGAACTCGTTGATAATCGCCTAAGTAGAGCAAAGACATTATTAGGTCACTTGTTAGGGGTACTTAGAAGTAATGTGGAAGCATAGTAAGACGCAGTAGAAATAACCAAGTTCGAGCATAGCCTCATAGTCATAACCTCAGGACAGAGGCTGTGTTTTTCACTGGCAAAACACAACTAATCTACTAAGCATGGATATTTTTCTACCTTATGTTACTTTTCATTACAATTTCTATAGTACTTGATTATAATTATAACACAGGTCTGGTGATTGTTAGCTTTTTATCCGGAAGGTCATTGGATTTTATGTCGGGTCAGAAAAGGTTTTGGCAAGGTTCGCTCTATCTCGACGAGAGACTCGGGAGTTTTATAACATAGAGATTCCTTTTCTATTGCTCAAAAGATTAAATGATAATCGTGGATGGTCCTTGGTGAACGTCTGTGTCGATCATTCGTGTACAGAGCAGAAAGTTGGATGCGGTCCAAAAACTTTGCTCCAAACGTCACGCTCGGGTGGATAAATGACAGTAATGTATATATGACTGACTGTCTTTGACTCTCATCATTCATCGACTGTATATATTTTTTTATCTCGACTTGGGAACACTCAATGTTTATCTGTATTCTTTTAGGTTATCTGACAATTACGGTTCTAACTTGTGAGTGATCCCTGTCTATTGGATTAAAAAGGTTCAGTGAGGAAATGTCACTTTTTCATCTTGATCACTTTGTTCGAACGATTGGAGATTGGAACATCCGGAAAAAAATGTTTTCAAGTGATTCTGATCCCCTTAACGATCAAAAACAATCCTCATTTATTCTTCTGGGTGACAACTTACTTCCAGTTCCATACTTGTGGGATTTTCGCCCAAAGATCGCATGACACAACCCAATTCACTCGTGGAAATATTCTGGTTCCTATCCCGATCGAACTCACTGAAGGCCTCATGGTATTCCAAGACCTCATCTGAAGTCACCTGGAGATCGTGCTCTGCCAGCTTTTGAATCACACTGTCAATATCCCCTTGAGACAACATGATGCCAGAACCCACTTGAGATTCCGTGGAGCCTCTCTCACTTTCCACACGATAACACGTGTACTGATAATCTTGTCGCCTGATATCTGGATAAAGATCACATTAATCCCGTCGACTGGTTCCACTCACCGAACCAAGAGCGATGTGCCAAGACTGGCCTGGAACCAACAGGAACGAGGATGCTACGAGTTACTTCGTCATAGATTTGATGGTCCACACATGATTTCGCATGACGAAGCCTCCCTTTTCCGTCACTTCTCCCGAGCGTTCCAAGTTCCACGACCGAGCTCCAAAACATCCCAAACAAGACAGGGATCCTAAGAGGCTTCCATCCCTATGATGTTTTCTTACATTGTGATTTTATCCTTGGTTTGTATTCTTGATTACATTAGAATAATAATAAAGCGTAAAGGTTTAGAGATAGGATCCATTCAGAAGAGCCTCTGGGAACCCTGTCCATCTCTGGCATGAGAACGCACCATTTAGAAGGCCCCTTGAAAGGCCGAGTCTAAAGAAGGCATCGAAGGGTGGTCCAAACGGGATCGAGATCTGTCTCACTTGAGGAATCGAGAAAAATGACCCGTCACCCTCGAAAAATTGAGCTCGTGGAACAAGAGAAGACTAATGGTCGTCTCTGGTTTGATTGCGCAATTGGAAATCGAATGTCTTGCCGAGACAATCCCTCATGATTGACCCCCCATGGAGAATGTTAGACTGTCTCCGACTCTTCTTTGTTCCATTTTTGACTTTGTTTTTGTGCTTACGCTTCCATGGTTATGTGGTTTAGAAAATAAAGACTCCTTTTCCATCTTTTACTTCGTAAAAACGCTAAACATCGTTTCTGAGAACTTGATCAAACCCCGGCCTTTTATGTCAGGATGACCTTCCTTCATTTACAGCGTTTAATTAGTGTATGTAGTTTAGAGACTATAGTATTTCCAATCAGGAGGCACTATTACCGCGTAATCAAAGCATTTTTTGGTGAAAGCCAATGTATGACCTCTCCCATGAGCGTTTCCATGGTTATAAATATACGCGGCCTAGAGCACAATAATAGAAGAGTCAAAAGCTGGGAGTACTGAGTCAACTTACAGCACCACTTCACAATATTGTTTATTTGTTTATTGTTTGGGACCACCCTGGACACTTGAAAATGTATAAAGGGTATTGGTACAGAAAAAAAAGAAATGAAAAACGAAAGAAAAAAAAAACGAAGAGGGAAGACGGACACAGTTTAAAAAGCCGTGACCCAAACTAGAAACAGTTTTTGAACTGAAAAATTTCACATGAAGCATTTTAAATGAGCGCCGACATCAACGGTGGTCATTAGGGACTTAAATTTTCTCAATGTCCCAGCATGTTGACGGTCGACAGACAGACTATTCCAGTAAGGAACGATTCGATTTCGTAGGAAGTGAATTCGACATCTGAGTGTAGACACTTCGGGAGACAGAAGGCCCCTCACAACGCTTCTTGTCTGGTAAAATTTAGGAAAAGACTCAAATGGAATGATGGGTTCAGTCGATCCCAGTTGATGAAGGGTAATTTTTTGCGAGAATATCTTGTGAGCAAGGAAAAGATCTTGATAAATTCGTCTTTTCTCCAATGAGTCCAGCCCCTTGATGCGCTTGAACAAGAGTTGAGGTTTTAGCAAGAGGGTGATTGTCTTCCGACACCCACGATTATTGGCCAGCCTTGGCCTTCAAAGGCTAGCGGGATCAAAAATTACTCTCTTAAACGTAAGCTGAGATCATCAACGTCAATTCGGTAATAAATGCATAGGTCAAACAGGTCGAACCCAAGGACCACAGGACAATGGAATCAATGTCTTGGGACCAAAAACTCGCATGCGCGTCCTCTATTATTATAGTGCTCTAACTCGGACTTTTGTTTACCTCATAGAAAAGAAACCAATATTGCGTATCACTCTTGGAAAGGAGGAAAATACAATGTTTTTGGGCTACATCCTCAAACCTTTTGAATAAACTACATATAATAAAGGTGTCTGGAAAAGAACTAGAAACAGCGGGCATTTTATTCACAGAATAATCACTGCCAACCTAAATATGATTGATAAAATATCGTTAAGTCGCGAAAGTTAGATGGTAATGTTTGAAACGAAATAAAATGGCAGAACTTGAGGCTTTCATGTTTGTTGTGAAAAGATTGAAAGGAGTTAAATATTCAGTTAGTCTGAGTTGAATAGTCAATGCCTTTGGTTGGTTGGTTGGTTGATGGCATTATGAATTCACTTGGTTCTTTGTGCCCATCTCGGAAAGGCATATGAATATTTACGAGCTCGGAACAAAAGATTAACATCTTGGCCACTTCTCGCTCGCCCCAATCGGCAAATTCGCCTCATTCTTCACTCCAAATCCGAGGGCTGAGAGCAACCTTGGCTTTCCATGGAGTCCCAATACTTTATCACATCCACATTTTCCCAGTTATTGATCACCAAAGGATTAAAAAATCTGTGCTGCACGTTGGCAATCATTTGGCTCTCTTCAGAAGTGAGGTGATTTTGGGCCAACTTGAGGTTTTCTAGCATCATTTCGCGACTCACCACACTGTTGAGAGTGGTGGGAAACTCTTTTTGGCGAAGGCACCATTTCACCGCCAAGGATCCTAAATTCAATGAAGAACACTAACATAAAAAGGTTTCCAAGGGTCACTGTACCCAAAATGAATTCCAGAAATAGGGGCCGCTCATTGCGTGATTTTGAGTTTATTTGTAACATCCTCATGCTTAAAATTCGTTTTTTTCTGAAATACTCTAACGTAGGCTTTGCAGATTTTTGTACCTGATCTTTGCCGGCAAAAGGTACTTGTGACTGAGGTGACCTGATTGTTCAACTTTGTCTCCTGTTTTCTTTCTTTACTATTCATGTCCAATGGCCATTCCATTCTGGATCATTCCTTCATTTACATCTCAGTAAAATGAATTTATATCATTACAGTGACCAAGTGTCACGTACGTCAAGAACCTCTGATTTTTTCTGGACTGAGAGGCTAACGAAAAAAATCATGATTTCTTGTAGGAATAAAACAATCATGTTCTTCTATAAATGAGACCGTGTTTTGGTTGACTTAAATTTGTTTTTTTAATTTTCAGCTTAATCGAACGTCGGAGTCAAAAGTTGTGCTCTCTCAAAGTTCAGTGCAAATCCTAACGAGATTGAAATGAACTAGCCCTTTGCTGGTAATCGCTTTACCACAAAAGGGCGAGCTCATTCATTCCATGCCCTCTGCAGTGCATTAATTTGAGAAGGCGTAACTTTTTACTCCGTCATTCGATTGACTTGAAAATTGAAATACATAGTCTAATGAATACAAGCAAGATCTGGTTTGCAGCAGAACGCAATTGAATTAATCTTTTTAGAAATCACAATTCTCACGGTTAGCCTCCCACTCCAGGAATTAAGTGCTTCTTGCCTACGTATATACCATCGTTATTTCTGACAACTCACCTAAATTAAACCCTTTGCTTTGGCAATATTTGGCGGCGTCGGAACACGCTTTGGCCAAGCTCTTGGAAGCGGCATGCCATTTCGGGGGACCTTCTTGACTTAAAAGGCCCATTCCAACTGGCGAAGCATTGATGATCCCAATTCCACGACTATTAAAGAACTCTTTGGCATCCAACAAATCTATAATTGATGAGTTAATCAACAAGTGGGGCCGAAAAACATGCTAGATTTATATTGAGAACCTTGGTTGAACAAGTTGTAATGGCAATAACTCAAGACAGTATCAATGGTGCCAGGTTCCACTTGTTCCACAATGCGTTTCAGGACTTGGATTGAGTAACCGGTGATACCAATATATTTAATTTTGCCGTCCTTTCTCAATTCCTGTAGCTCAGGGATGCTGTGTTGAACGATTTGATCCAAGGAGTGGCAGAACTCAACATCATGAATCTTAAAAAGATTCAATTGTGAAACTAGCATAAAAGAAATACCATAAAAATGGTGTCACCTGAACAAGATCCAGATAGTCGAGACCCAAGAGTGACATGCTTTTCTCCACAGATTCTCGGATCTTTTTCCTAGTGAAGTCAAATTGTTTGGTTACATCTATTTCATATCTTCCAACCTGAAAGGCAGAGAGCGCCCTTTGTTAGAGGTTATTTTGCTTTTGGTTAACGAGACCGTTTGTTTGTTTATAGAATCAGATCCTTGCCTTGGTAGAAACGTAGTAGGCTCGACGAGGGATCTCTTTCAGGGCTTTTCCCAATACCATCTCGGATTTTCCTTGTCCGTACCAAGGGGCAGTATCGATATAATTAACGCCCCCTTTCAGAGCGATCTCCACTATGTCATTTGCAGTTTCTTGACTCATCTCGCCGTACATCGAAGCTTGAATTAAAAGTTGGGGCCGTATGTTAGGAAAAGGATACAAAATAATATAACAATTAGTGATATTATTACAGTGGAGTGATGAACTGAAAGCACTTGCAGCCGAAATTTCGGTTTTGGTTTCGGTTATACCTACCCAAACCGAACGCCGAAATGCACTAAAAAGAATGGGGAATGGAAATGGAAGATTCTTTGATCCAAAACCTCTGACACTTGGTTTTCCGATCTTTTTAGAAAGTTGCCATTACTCAACATCCAACACAAAGAAGAACTAAAAATCTTCATGTACGTAATACGTAATATGTACATATACGTAATTTTGTGGTCAGGAGCTTTCGGTTTCGGTAATGGGCCCTTTCGGTCCATCAATAGTACACTGCAATTTTAGAGTTCCGTCATGACCAGTACCTTCCAAAACAAAACAAAAAAGCATATTTTCACTAAAAATATAATATATGACTCGAAATAGAAACTTTTTAAGAACCTCAGCTTGACTGTGTCTACATATAACAAGGAGTTGTTTTGTCAAAAACTTAATAACAAAGTTCATTATCGTATTCTTTAAAGTAAAGCACAGTAATCTTGTCGCTTGAACCTTCATTTGAGCACAAAAATGATGCGATGATTATAAAGTATCAATGGTGTCCAATTTGAGGGAGAGATTGGCATTCGATTTTGTGCTCTCCAGGATGGGAGGAGATTTTGACCAAAAGAGTGCAAACAGATTATCCTTTCAATAAAGGAGTTATCTTTAAGTGTAATAAAGCAAGATTTGTTCGCCATGAGATATGGATAAAGGTTGCTCAAGTGAGCGTTTTAAACCATACCGCTAGCGGCAAAACAGGGCTGTTAGCTGTGCTGAGTAGCTCTGTCCATTTTGGCAAATCCAAACCATTTCAATTTTAGCATGTGTTCAATGACCATAGTCCCTCACAATGATCGCTATTTTACATTTAGATACCTCTTCTTACATCTGGTTGATATTAGGCTAAGTTTTTAGGTAAAAAAATGAGATATAAATAATTAATTATGCATCCCGAGATAGAAGCAGAAAAGACTATTTCATTTCTCTTTATGAAACACATTTTTTTATTGATATTATTTTATTTAAACAAGTGAACAAATATGTATATCTTATTTTGGGGATCATTGTTAAGTCTTATGTTTACAATAGCACAGGGCTTGCTCAAGTGCTTTTTTCGTAATGTTTTGTTGCAAGAACAAGTCTCATTGGACACATTTTACATAAAGTTCGGAAAACACATGTTTCTGATGAGCGTGCAAGGTAACTAAAATGAAGATTTAGGCCTGGCCATTGCAAAAATTCCTTTCTCATATCTACAACTTGAAGTTGGAATAGCAATTCTTGACATTTTGTTTTTCAAAAAAATATGTTTTGTTGCTTTTATCTAAAATTTCGTCACATAAATTCAGAGGGTTTTTCAGAATTTTTGAATCAGGAACGCCATACATCGAATGACAAGACGGCCAGAGGAGATCGGTTCCTGGGGCAACTAAATCTAAAAACAAATGATTTGTTTTATTGAAGGCTTCCAATTTTTCCATTTGTTTTTAAATTACTTTGCAATACTTCTCAACATACATTAACCATGCCACTGCTCTTAAATGCAACATTTTTCAAAAATCTGACCCTTGGAAATTAGGACATTTTTTGGCAAGCCTAGACTGCTAACGGCATAGAGGTCCATAGAGTGGAGATACAAGAGCAGGCCGGTCGTGAAATTCCATTGTGGGCAGCAAGGGCCGTTTGGGGCGTTTATCATCAGCGACTAGTTGAAACTTGCCCAAACAAACGTATTCGTAGAAGGTGTATTTTTAAAAAGCATTAGGTTTTTGGCCATGTGGCCTTCTGTCTACGCTTTGCTTCTCCCAAATTATACTAAGGTGCTCAATTAAGATGATAATTCGATTCACAGGCATAAGTTCACGCAATTATAGGATTTGGCATTGAAAATATGTCTTGCGCACTTCCATTTGTACTATGATCTTCCACTTGCTTGGGCAAGTATTTCACGATTTTCTTCGGAAATATTTGCCTTTTCACGCAACATCTGGCCAGTTTCAGCAATAAGCAAGGCAGACAAAATGACGAGAATCGCCTCTCTATACTCCTCTAAGGCTAACGGCAGCAGATCTGTAATACGGTTTGGTAATCGGTAATCGCTCCCCTTGATCGTCGACTTAAGCCCTTCTTAAAAAGACCCGGTGATTGCAAAGAACTTTGTCAAATTGGGCATTTTTTGTTATTACATTTAAGAAACTCTGCAATTGAAAAGAGCAAAAAAATACAAATGTTTGTAGTTTTGTACTTTTGCAGTGCTGTACTGAATGTTGGTTGAAACGTTTGTAATATGACAGGTCTGACCATGACAAACAAATTACACGCTCCTCGCAAACGAGTGTTTTCGTGTATTCAAAGCGCTATGTTAGCTAATTATCAACTTGACCTTGCCCATTGAGGAAACAACAACTCACCCAATCCGCTTCCGCCAAGGCCAAAATTGGATACCATGAGATTGGTTTTCCCGATCCCCTGATATTCGGTCAGTAGCACTTGATCAAGGTTGTGGAAACCTTCCACATAAGTTGGAGGTAAAGGAACCGCTATTTCGTTCGGCATTATGTCGATGACTTGGATCTACTATCCAAGTTGTTATGCTCAATGTTATGCTCAGCTCTTCACTTGAAACTCAACTAAGTCAATGTTTTGAACGTACTGGGCTAGATAATATGACTTGCTCAAATCCACGGTGATTCAGGATCTAATCAAAGGAAAAACTTTAATTTGAAAAAATGTACAACTAATAAATGTTATTACTTTTTGAAAAGTATAATGGTACTTATCAATTTTAGATTAAAAAAATATATGCTCAGGTCAACAATCTCAATTTCTTGGCTCCAAAATTTGTGCAATCATCGATCACAAGTTTTAGTAAAGCAAGTTTATTGCCTTTAAAAAGATGATTTAAATAAATTTGGTATGTATGAGAGAAAGAAACGCTCCCCGACAAAAGAAATTTCAAAAAATCGGTATTGGCGACGATGTGAGGTCCGGACGAAAGAACAACAGATCAATGTTGCCAGATATTTCAAAATCAGTAGTTTCAAGTTCAATAAGGGCAAATGCCAAGTGACAGAAAACACTTACGTTTTATTTCAAATATGTTCCACCTTCAAAATAGAGAGAGAAAAATTCCTAAATTATTGCCCAAAGGAAAATTCTGATTCAGCAAACAAGTATTTTTGATCTGAAATTCATTCTTGCAAGTAAAGCATTCTATCTAGAACGTCTGCTTTAAATTCAAGGCTTTAGTTTAAATTTGGTTTTCCAATTTGTTTGCTGAAGTGCCAAAGCATGACAGTAAAACAATTTGCCTCCAGCTAGCCGAACCTGGCCCACTTTTGATATTTTTTTGGCAAGATTGTTTCGTAAAGTTCTGTTAACATTGGGCCCTTCTTTTAATCGGACCTCACATCGTCACCATTACCAAAAATTTAAATCTTTGTTTTCAAGTCATTTAATAATTGAAACAAAAATGACGTTTGTAAAGTTTGACCGAATGTTGAGTATAGACAACCGTGCACGTGTATTCAAACTCGTTTTCATTTATGCTAAGGGGATCATCTCAATTCTGCTAGACTTTAAGAGCAAAGGTCTATCCGATATCTTAACTCCTTTGGCAACAAGAATACAGATCGCAACCTTTAGTACAAAGAATGGGCTGGAAAACTAATAGTAATGTATGGAACTTGAAAGGATTCTCAATCTCTAAGTGTTCAATGAAATGTTGGACGTTTCTTCCTTGGTCAATTTTGAGGCTTCTCTTATCGGAAGCTAAAGTTTTGTCAGGGGTCTAATTTTTTACTTATGGCCTGGGACTTTGTTGCGTTTGTTATCCACTGGTATTGAAAAACACTTTTTAGGACTTTTTTTGAAAATGTCAAAAATAGTAGAATAGTTAAAGAGCGAAGGCAAACGTTGCAAATTTTTTTTAATGGGAGCCGATTGTCAATTACTTAGAACGTATTCTTCCAATTTTACTTGGATTTTTTTTCTGGGCATTCGGGCCTCATGTTTTTGCTTGTCAATCAATTTTAATGAGAGCATTGTAGGAGGAAAATTATTGCCTGCAGTATTCCAAAATACGTGTCAATTATATTTTGATCTATTTTGGCCTTTTTAAAGCTCTCCTTAAATCTTTCAGGTCCATGTAGACTTTCCCAGATCCCAGAACTCGGATCCTAAAATCCAAAATTTGGGAACCACTAGTGTACATTATATTCTAGAGACCCTGTATTGTGAGACGGGCAACCTACTGATGAAGAAATTTATGGTTGTCAACGCCTCCTAACGCTCCTAACCTACCGGAAGCGAAAGTTCAATACCTAAGAAACCTCTCCTTATGATATTTTAAACTCTGCTCTTAACTTCATTTTGTGGGAGTGTCTGGTTCCACATATAAAAGCAATTTTGCCAACAAACATTCAAGCCATGCCCAGGGTAACGATGAATGCATTAAAATACTCTACTTGTAACAAATTCGTTCAAAACATTGCTTCAAAATATAAAATATTGGGTGAATTTTGTCAGAACAAACCCAGGTAGCTTTAGGGAGAGTACAATTCGAAATTTGACAATTTTTGGAAAAAGATTCAGTTCTACATCGTCAAATTAGACATAATGTGTGGGCAAAGCATCTAGAGCTCTAAATCAAAAACGTTCACATCAGAATTGTCTTCTTGTTGACCTCTCACTAAATTGAGCACATCTCTTGTCAAAGGTCAATGTTTGACCAACCATTGACAACCAATCTGGAATCACAAACCTGGGAACCACTAGAAACCACCATTTAGCTTGCATGGTCAGGGCTTTAAAATATTTGACAAGTCCTTAATGAATCGTTTTCATGACATTCATTAAGTGCCCCTGAAATAAGTCCATATTACTAAGAGTTCACCAATTATCGATCTCAGGAAGGAAGGCCTATCAATCAAGTGCGCCGCAGACTCCTCATCATGTACGTAAATCATATTAGGAACGCAGTAAGTATACAACGTAAGTTTCTTGAGTTGGGAAGGGCTTCTTCCATTACCAATTTGTAGAACAATTGGACAGAACCGATCAATAAAAATGAATCAAACTCTGTAAGCTCATTGGGAGGGCGGAAAAATGTGGGACAAAACAAGAAAAAAGGAAAAAAAGTGCCGAAACAATCATAAAAAGGAAAAAAACAAATTGGCGAATAAATAATTATGTATGGGGTTTTGTGTCTTTGATGGTCATTTTAAAGGACATGTGAATGAAGAAAGACATTTTCAAGCTCAAACTATTTGGATGGCCAATTTTTACCGATTAAATCATTTTTATGAACTTCAGTTGATACGAATTTGTTCTTCTCGAATATCGACTTCATTTCATCAGCAAAAAAACTAAAACTGAAAGTACCCTTTGTAAATGTCATTTATTGCCTCGAAATTAGCACCTTTCCCACCTATCGAGAATTTACATTTTCCGTTTGCGATCCTTCAAATTGAAGTCGCTTTTGATTGTAATTGAATCGTCGGTTGCCATCGTGAGTGTGATCTATGAAATTTTTTGTAATTTCTTTGTGTTTTATTTCTATGTTTGTGCCCTAACTTCGAATCATTTAAATAGAAACCGTGTTGGCTGAAGCATTTTCGTTCTAAGAAACACAAACTATTTCGCTCATCTGATAGGGCAGTTTGGTTATTGAAAATCCTCAAGTCTGCTGGAAATGTGTCTAAGGTATTAACCCGATATGCAAAAAGTGAATTTCAACTAGTGTGGAGTTTAAACAGGGGCCGATTAATTCACATGATCGGGTGATTGACAACAAAATCTCAGTGATGTGAAATCTCGGCTTGCGCAAGTTTTTTCACGGGAGGTGGCAGGGTAGGGTTACCTCTTAGAGAATGGGTGCTTTGCTCTGGTATATGAGCAAACACGAATTTGAGGTTGATTTGCAACCTTGCTCAGAAGTCACGAAAGTCAGGGATGCCTTGCCTTTTGTCGCTTCTTAAAGAAAAAAAACCTGTTTATGAAGGCTCGTAGACAGTGGGGAATATGATTTCACTTAAGAAAATTGGCAACCCCAGCACCAGGTCAGATCACTACAAAATCAACAAAGAAGAGGTACTCTGGTTTGTTGTTGATCTTCGTTAGAATTAGCTGAATGTTCAACTGAATGCTCTTGACCAATCACCAGCGTGAATCATCGGCACCGTGTATTAGCCTACGAATGCCAATATCTATCTTAGTGTATTTAACTATGACCAAAACAAGTTTACTCCCAGTAGTGAAGTGACTTGGGCAAGTAATGAGTCATCAATAGGGACGGGCAAAAAGTGTAAGAAGATTTTTGGCAACATACACGCATTTATTTGGCTTTTTGCACTTTTCGCCTTTATTTGCACAATTTTTTACAAATTCGGCCTAAAATGAACAAATTGTTCATTGAGAATTGAGAGTTTGCTATTTCTTCTTTGAAATTGTTTACTTTTGGAAGATTTTTTTCAAGTTTGAAAACTAAATCTGATTTTATGTAGATGGTTATAATAAAAGAGTACGCGCATGTGCCATTTTGGTCCCAAGATGTCGGTTCCATTGCACTGTGGTTCTTGGGTTCAACCTGTTTGAGGCAACTTTACCTATGCACTATTTACTACCAAATTGACGCTCATGATCTCAGCTTACCTTTGAAAGCATAATGTTTGACCTTTTTAGCCTTTGAAGGCCAAGATTGGCCAAAGCCATGGGTGTTGGAAGAGAACCTTCTTGTTCTCCTTAAACCTCGATGCACGTTCAAGCCCAATGCTGCTGTGAATTGACTCGGAAATGTCAGCTCTTGATGAATCTCCATGCTGATTTGCATTGAATTTCTTACTTTTTAGGAAAACTTAATCTAACAAGATACAAAATTGATTGGTGAATATTTAGAACATCAATTGAAGCCATTAGAGCGTTTTCCTTGGACACATTAGTGCAAATTCTTTGCTGAAAAAATTGAAATGACTTTTTTTGTTGAACAATTGTCTGGCAGCCCTGGCGAAGTTGCGCATTTGTAGCAGTCGTCAGGCTGACAATGCTTCAGACTGTTATGCCTAACTTTGAAAAAAAGTTTTGATATTTCGTACTCATAATATATATGACAGAAGCTATTTAAGAAAGTTTTTGCAATTCACCTATCAATTTTTGACTTTGTCACTAATTATTACATGAATCTAAAGAAGCTCATGCTAGTTGAATAGTAAAAATGTCCATGTTTGAACTGACTTTCAGGGTTGAAAAATTGTAACGGAAGTCCCACAAAGGATAAGTTGGTCAACAAAATACCATATGCACCCACAAATGAAGTGTGTAATGGCCAAGATCCGACATCACTCGTTTCATTTTAATTGACGCCCAATAAAATATTTCGCCAAATAATTGTCGCCAATAAAATGAAACTCCCTCCACCGGATTTTGGCCGTTCCTCCCTTCCTTTGCAGGTGCACAAATAGTATATACATTGCTCTTGTTTGACAAAAGCACATTGGCTCCCTAAAAACGCAAGTTTGGGTTGTAAATCATGCAATGTAGCATGTTCAACATCAAATCTCAATCTATGCCTCACCCATTTGGGCTCCAATGAGTTCAGCAGGTTTGCAAAAGGTCGAGCAGGTCCAAAGATGTTTTACTAGGAACATCGCAGGAATGAGAGAGCTCTCATATTGGGAGAGGCTCCAGAAGTTAGGGTTGTACAGTGCTCAGAGAAGGTAT
>CM021320.1:7228154-7249392 GCA_010645155.1 Tigriopus japonicus | reverse complement strand
GTGCTGGCTGGCCTACAGCGTGTCTACGCGGCAGGTCTTGGCAGCGTCCATAGCGAAAGACAACAATCAATTCTTCACAACCTCTATTGGTCTTGAATGGAAGATTTTTCGAAAATTTGACCTTTGGAAACTCGGACAATTATTTGGCAAGTCTCTATATTTATCTTTATCTCTATAGACTGTTAACGCCATCTGGGTTGTAATATGATATGGTAATCACTCCAACTCATTTCGATTTTTACAATATCAGTCACCCCACGTAGGCAAACAAAAACATTGTTTTCAAAATGAACAATTTTGATCTTCACAAGGGCTTTGAATCTGCCCAACTGCAGCTGCAACGACGGCAGGAACCTAAATCTATGGGGGGTAAAAAGTATGGAAATTTTAGTACACAGAGCGGCGGCGACAGCTGACCAGTACTGGAGAGGCAAGCGGCCGGACGTGCTTTTTCTCTCAGAGAAATTGAAAAGACAAGTCCCGGGAAGTGTTGCCAAGTGAGAACAGTGATGCAGCGCCATTATATCATGTAAGGTTAGGTTACATTTGGGAAAGTTAGGTTAGGTTAGGTTAGGTTAGGTAAGGTTAGGTTAGGTTCCATTAAGTTCGAGATAAAGTTTGATCCATTGCCTTATCCTGTTTTGAAAATGACATACAAAATAAATTGTCACATGGCATCACTGGTCCTGGAGAAATGTTCAGCTGTTGACGCTGCTCTGTGTACTAAAATTTTGATACCTTATACCGACCATAACCTAAATCAGTTTGACCCTAAATGCATGGGTATTAATTTGGTCTGAAATTAGCAAATGCCTTCCTCTCTAGAATGAACTAAATAGAAATGTCCATACGACCGAGGATTGGAGATAAATCAAGACATTCATCCTTGCCCAAGAAGGGAGAAAAAAGACATCTGTTTAATTAAGGATTAATCGCGTTGTATGAGAAGAGTCCCATCTTGTTAGAAGAGTAGTGAAGATTAGCCGCCATTCTACGACTTTAGAATTGTCTCACAAAACTCTGTTGTTAACAAATATTTTGCAAAAAAAGATGAACATTTTTTTGCTGAAATAAAAGGTGTGAACTTAAAAAAATAGCGCGCTAAAGCCAGGAATTTCCTTGCGGCTTCCATTTGAAAAGGAAAATAGCATGCATTATGCATATTGTGGAGCATTGCAAAGTAATTTAAAAATAAAAAGAGAAATTGGAAGCCTTTAATTCAGCAAATTATATGGTTAAAGATTTGGTTGTCCCAGGACCAGGTTTCCTCTGGCCATGTTTTCATTCAAAGTTGAGCATTCCTGATTTAAAAGTTTGGAAGAACCCCTCCAATTTTAATAACGAAAGGTTAGATAATGGCAATAATTTTTTTTAATTGTCAAGCAATGCTATTGAAACATCAAGTTGAGCGATGAGAAAGGAATTGTTGCAATTACCAGGTGTAAATCTCCATTCCATATCACTTTTACGCTCATCAGAAACACATGTTTTCCGAATTTTTTCTAGCCAAAATAAGTGTAGTGAAATTTGACAAAATGCTGATAAAGACAAATTCAAATGTTGAAACAAAAGCATCTACTATCTAAATTCTTGTGAGATTAAGAGAAGAATATGCCTTTGTGTTATGTGTCTTTGTGTAAAACGTTAAAGATTTAAACTTACAATAATGCAATCATGCTTAAACACTTTTTAAAATTTGAAGGTTTGGTTACTTTTTCATTGTATACCAAATCTGACGTCACAAGTAATCCCTCCCATAATAAGCGAGTTATGATACGATCGCCAAGTCTCAATTAAAAGTGTGAACCCTGTACTTCAAATGACCAATTCAACTTCGTGATGAGAGTCATTTTTGGAATTGTTAGTTTAGATCAACAGACATTCTCATTAATGACCGATACGATTTAGGCAGCTTCAGCAAGTCAGGAGAATTCATTTGGGATCTATTTATTTATTTGCTTTTTCTGTCTTCTTCCAAGGTGACTGATGTCCGGTTGCCACTTCATCTCATTCCCATGAAGTACAAAGTGCAATTGGTGCCATTCATAATTCCCGACAATTACACCATCAAAGGCTACACGGAGATCCAGATGCATTGCGAAAAGGCCGCTTCGAATGTGACCGTTCATATCAAAGATTTAGACTTGGACGAACCTTCCATTCGTTTGGAAGATGACAGGGGTCAATCGTTGAAGATTTCTGAGCATGTTTATGACGAAGATCGAGAGTTTTACATTGCGCAATTGCCCGCTGATCTTGTCCCTGGCCGAAATTATACGCTCAAGATCCATTTTGTGGCCAAACTTGACGCCAGTTTGAAAGGGTTCTATCGCAGCACGTATCAAGATAAACAAGGAAACGATGTGTAAGTACAGTAAAGCTTGTTTGGGTGTTAATATGGACAAAAAAAATCAAATACTTGTTGATGCATTTTATTGATAACAATATTTATTAGTGCATTCGTGATATTTTTAGAGTTACGCTCTGGCAATGTTAGCTCTACGATTTGAGGAATATGCTTCATAATACATTTGAATTTTAACGAAAACTGGTCTCTTGTAGGTTTTGTTGTAACGTTTCTAGTAATGTTTCCACAAAGCTTATACATTGAATTTTGAAGGGGTTACTAAATCAACAACAGTAATAAGAAAATGTTAAAAATGGGTTTTGGGAACTTGCAGGCAACTTACCCTCCCTTGTTTTTTATACCAAGGTCGACTGACTAATTGTCCATCGAAAACGTTGTCGAAAGTATTCTAATAAACTAATCATTTATGGAAGCCTTTGGTGTTAACAAAAACATTGGCCTAAGGATTTTTTGTCGACATAATAATTCGTAACTATTAGAAAAACCTTTCCCAAAACCTTCGTATTTAGTTTAGACAAACCCCTGAGAATAAATCCGATTATATTTGGAGACAACCCAAGTTTCTTGCCCGAAAAATAATAACCACATTTTGTTTGATATAATGAAATCAAAGGTCTCTCTTTTGAAATCAACAAAGAAAAAAAATCAACAATTTTGAAATCAAAAATGGAAATTGACAATTTTAAATGGGCTATTTTCTCGATCATTTTAATAAAGTTTCACGGCGTTTGATTTAGCTGGACAAGTCATTTCTAAGTTCCAAAGACAATTGAGGCCACTATTGAGGTGAAGAGACAAAACCGCATATGTAATTGAGTTCAATTAATTAGGTCAGGTGCCAAAAATTGATTTTAGCTGAGTTTATATACCCTGTGACAACTTGAGTTGTTACAGAAATTTTACGTTACCACACGCCGTTGGTTTCATTTGCAAACACGAAAGTACGTAAGTTGCCACAAACAATCGTTCAAATAAAGCTAAGCTTGTAAACCCCCGTCGCAAAATTCTTTCACAACTTTTGCCACAGGATTTTTTGTCCTAACTTATGTACTTTCGAGTTTGCAATTGAAGTCAACGGCGTGTGGTAGCAGAAAATTTCTGTCACAACTCAAGTTGTCACAGGGTATATAAACTCAGCTAATTGTCACTTAAACTTGCTTAATAACAATTTCATGAAAATTTTCTTTTGGATAATTCCTAGACATACTTAGTTCGGTAATGAATCAAAATGTTGGTGAAATCTATTTAGCTGTTCAATTTCCAATAACTATTCTCGAACACAATTCTCGAAGGACACAATCGGACTTTTTGTTAACCCAAATTAGAAGAAGGGCTCAATAGATTTCGTCAATATTTTGGGTTCATGCAACCATGAGACCACCTTTGGAATATGTGAAAAGAAAAGTTCAGAAAAATGGTATTAAGCATGTTTTAAGTGACATTATATCAATTTTTGGCCCGTGACCTAATTAACCGAACTCAAATACATATACGAGATTATCTTCTCACCTCAAAACAGGTCTTAAATGTCTTTGGAACTTGAAAATGACTTCTCCAGGTCATATAAACACCGTGGTTAGTGATCTTGTCCACTGTGGATCCTTTGTTTTGTCTCATGTCCGATCCTAACAGGAGATCATTATTTTTTAGTGTAATTGCGACAACTCAGTTCCAAGCAACTGATGCCCGAAAAGCCTTTCCTTGTTTTGACGAACCCGCTCTAAAGGCTAGATTCGAAATAAGCCTTGGTCGAACCCGCCAACATTCCTCCATATCCAACATGCCCATCAAATCCGATGGTTTGGGAGTGCCAATGTAAGCATCTAGATTATCTTAAATGTTAGAATTTGATCACATTTTTTCATGAAAACTTTAGGGAAGGAACGGATGAGTATGTATGGGATCATTACGAGGAATCCGTACCAATGTCCACGTATTTGTTGGCCTTTGTTGTTAGCGACTTTGAATACGAAATATCGGCTCCCACCGGAAATAACGTGAGATTCCGCATTTGGGCGCGGAAAAATGCTCTTGACCAAATCGCTTATGCCAAGAGCATAGGAGCAAACATCTTGAAATTCTTTGAAGATTACTTTAACGAACCCTATCCACTTCCAAAACAGGTGAGCTGACTAACTAATGAGTAGAAATAAATGAACCTGAATTTAATGAAAATGATATTGCGTACCTAACAAATACTGGATCGATTCGACGTTATCCGGGTTTTTCGAGTTTTAGGACATGATTGCCATTCCCGATTTTGGTGCGGGTGCCATGGAAAATTGGGGCTTGATCACGTATCGTGAAACTGCTCTCTTATACAAACCCGGCGTGTCAGCCTTAAGTTATAAACAAAGAATTGCCGTGGTGATCAGCCATGAATTGGCTCATCAATGGTTTGGCAATCTGGTCACTCCTTCATGGTGGACTGACTTGTGGCTAAATGAAGGTTTCGCATCTTACGTTGAATACATTGGGGTTGACGCGGTTGAACCTGGCATGAAGATCCTGGAGCAATTCATCACCAGTGAGCTTCAATCCGTGATGCGAATCGACGCTTTGGCCTCTTCCCATCCCATTTCCATCACTGTCAAGCATCCTGATGAGGTTGCCGAGATCTTTGACCGCATCTCCTACTCCAAGGGGGCCACTATCATTCGCATGATGGATCATTTTCTGACCACAGAAACCTTCCGAAGAGGTTTATCCAATTACCTCAAGGCCATGTGAGCTCTAAAAAGCCTTGGATTCGCGGGACAATGATCAAACGTTTGCCATTTCTAGGAGATTTCAAGCCGCAGAGCAAGACGATCTTTGGCGATTCCTAACTGAGCAGGCTCATAAGGACAATAAACTGTCCAAGGATGTCACAGTCAAGGACATAATGGACACTTGGACCCTTCAAATGGGGTTCCCTGTGGTCAATGTTCAACGTAACTACGAAACCAACACGGCCACTGTTTCACAAGTAAGCCTCTTTCAAGGCTCATCTTTCTCCTTAATCAATAATGAACCTTCAAATCCAACCTACCTTGGAAATAGGAACGATTTTTGAATAGCATTGGAGATGTTAAAACCGACGATGATCACGATTATCAATGGTGGGTTCCTTTGACCTTCACGGCCGTGGATCAATCGTTTGAGGACACTTACCCCAAGACTTGGCTTAAACCCCATGAAAATGCAATCAAAGTGACAGGGATGCCGGATCGAACCACGGCTGTCATATTTAACGTTCAGGAATCTAGTAAGTAGCGTCGTATACAAAAATCATCATTACTACAGCGAGGGGTGTTCAAAGAGAAGGCAGATTTAGTTTGAAACTCATGAGTAGGGCCCAGAAAAATATTTGCAAAAAAGTGACAAAATATCCAATATTTTCTTCAAAAGGCTTAAATATTTGGAAAAAAGCCGGATATTCAAGAAATATTTTTTTTCGACAAGGGATTATTTGGAATTTTTGTCTGTGTGCACCGATTTTCCAAATTCGTTTCCGGTGAATTTGATGCATTTGGCCGTTTTTGGAGGCATACTTGATCGTAATTGATTTGAAAATATAATTTTCAATTCGAGAATATATTTAATTTTTCCTTGAAAAAGACAAAATATTTAAAAATCGACGAAAAACGGATAAATATTTTTAAAATATAAAATATTCTAAAAAAATATTTCCGGCCCTACTCATGAGTAAGTTCGCTTTTTGGATTGATGTTATTTCTGATATTTCGCTTTTAGACAGCCATGTCCAAAGTTATTTTGAGAGCTGCAACCAAGATAGAAAAAGCTTTTAGTAACAAGCGAAAATCAAATAATTTATGTGAGAAATGATATCAGCTTGACAAAGTGTTAAGTAAGGTGTTTTTCTTATTCGTACACTAATCCAAAAGAGGAAATTTTTGAACGAGTTGCTTACATAGAATACCTTAAGGTTGGATACCCATCTTATTATCATCACCTTTGTTCCCACATCGCAGGTTATTATCGCGTGAATTACGATATTAAAAATTGGCAACTGATCATTGACCAATTAAATACGGACCACACTGTGATTCACGTGAATAATCGAGCCCAGATCATTGACGATGCCTTCAATTTGGCGAGAGCGGGTCGTTTGGATTATACCATTGCATTGGGGGTCACCCAATATTTGAGTCGCGAGATTGAGTACACTCCCTGGAAAGCGGCGCTCTACGGATTTGGGTATATTGATACCATGCTTGAGCGGACACCAGCATACGGAGAATTCCAGGTAAATTTTGAAGGTTTTTTGAAACTAAATTATTTGTCATTTTTATAAAGGATTAATTTGAGATTGATTCACCTTGCTTTACAGCGTTATATGAAGACCTTGATCCATCCCTTGTATAATCGTTTGGGCTTTGAGGCTAAACCTTCGGATTCTCATTTGGAAGTGAGCCTTCGGGCCAACGCCATTTCTTGGGCGTGTTCTTTGGGGATTCAAGAGTGTAAAGAAAAAGCCAAGGTGGAATACAAGCGATGGATGGATGAAATTAATCCTGATGCCCCCGGTGCCAATCCGTGAGTGCGATTTTGAAAAAGTCTTAATTGAATTGATGTTCGAATAATCTGTCTTAATTATGGGCGCGTGCATCTTGTCAGTTTTAGAAGTGAGGGAAAAGATTAATGAGGATGGGAAAATCTTTAGATGCGTTTTGGTCATTAATTCTCAAAGGTTTGGGTGGATAATTGCACTCTTGTTTTTTTTTTTTTGATTTAATTATTTATTCAGTTAGAGCATATTTAAGAGCTTGGACTAAAGTGCATTGAAAGATATGATTATTCGAAATAGAAATATTTGCCTCAATTCGAAATAAATTGTCATAAAAAAAGCTCAAAGTAAGTGAACAGTAGAATGTAAATTCGATAATTTCTAATAGTCACACAAATTCAAGCAGTTTGCATATAAAGCGAAAAAATTGTGACGCATAATTTGTGATGGAATAAAAGCAAAGTTGGAAGAAGTAAATTTCGTATCAAAGTTCTAATAGATTATTGGCCTACATTCCAGTCCTAAAAGATTGAGCACATTGAATCCCATCGGTATTTTGAATCATGGCCCTAGTTATCTTTCTAAATGTTGGAAATTTCTTTCCAGGATCAACGTGGACCAAAAGAGACAAGTTTATTGTAGTGCCATAGCTCAAGGAGATGAAGAGGAATGGGACTTTGGGTGGCAACGTTATCTCAACAGCAATGTGGCCACTGAAAAGTCCACCCTCCTCGCGGCTTTATCTTGCAGCAAGAAACTTTGGATCTTAAACAGGTGACAAGACCAATCAATCCAGCCTTTTCTCATAACTCCAACGGCTCTAAATTTTTGCTACAGATACCTGAACATGTCCTTAACAGAGGGATCCGGAATCCGAAGTCAAGATGGTCGAACTGTGGTCTCGAATATCGCGTCCAATAATATTGGGCGAGATATCACCTTTGACTTCATTCGAGAGAATTGGGATGTTGTCTTGGAGTAGTGAGTGTTTGAAAACAGATTTCCGGTCTGAAGACTGGTTTTAACCGGTTATTTTTTTAACAGCTATGCCGGCAGCTCTTTCGCCATATCGGGTCTCCTCAAGAACGTGCTCAAAGATCGCAATACTCAGTTTGACATTGACGAGGTATCTATATCATATCACTTAACATGGTTATATGGTTCATTGTCTTTCACTCTTGTCTTCTTTTTCCCAGATTGTTCAATTCCAAACTACCCAAGAGGGCAAATTGAGCACGGGTGAAAGAGAAGTAAAGCAGGCCATCGAGAAAGGCCAGAATAACCTTCAATGGATGAAGGGCAACTATGTGACCATATTCGAGTACTTGAAAGCGCGGAACACGGAGGGCAGGAAGTTTTAGATAATGGTCTAGTCGTGCTAGTCTTCAGACAATCCATGGTTGTCTTCCTCTACTATGTACTGTCTCGCAGACACCGAATGCAATAACAGAGTTACGACGTTCAAGTTAAAGACAAACCTGTTGCTGTTGAACACTTTAAATATTCATCAATATGGTAATTTCTGATATTCTCGATGAAAACTTTTTTTTCACGTTTTGGAGGAAATCTTGAACCTGAGCTAAAGTACGTTTATAATAAATCAGTCTTTGAAAAACACCACTCATTCATTGCCCGTTGATTTTATTGTAGGATTACATGGTATTGATATTTAGGTAGAGAATGCTTGGATTTGATTTTGTTGAGACAACCAGTCAGTGATGTAGTAGTAATGGGTGTCCATCCAATGGACATTAGCTTCGGCCGTTTCTAAAGCTTGTTCCACAGCTCGTTGTCCAGCTCCAAATTCTCCCTCATGGTTTTTAACAAAGGCTCTCAGCTAAAATGATAAGAACAATCAAATCACAAATTCTTGGCCTTTAGTAAGCACATAATTTATGTTTAATCAATTACCTCATCCAATTCCAACTGCGTATTGCGACCACCGAGCACCGATCCCAAAGCACGTTCAAATCTTCCGCCCAAACTGAAATGAAAAATCGAGCCTTAGGGAAAATTCCCTAATTTCCAAAAATTCCGGGGATGTTCTTGTACAGGAGACATCACGAGCGCCAATAACCCAATTCCTTGAGATTTTTGGGAGGTCAATCAAACCTCCAGTGACCACCCAAACAGTACTGATGGGAAACAAACAAATATTTTTTTTTTTATTGTGGGTGCTTGGGTCGGAGGTTTGAGCCTCGCCCGGCCAGCGAAGCCAGCCATCACATTCTTCCAAATCATTTCCGATAGGCAATCTCGTGTCCTGTATCAGATTGGTTCTCCGTCTGTGGGTGTGGATTAGCGTCTAAAAGTTTCCCTGAGAGAGGTCGGGGAGGAGAATCGAACCTGGGACCTCTCTCACTACAGGAAACTGCGCTAACCACGACACCACGTCTCCTCCCATGACTTACCACGTCATCAAAAGTGTTCCTGAATCCTCTAAATGGATTGGTTAAACTAGGTCTCTAAGTTATTAATTAAACTAACCTTACTCTGGAAAACCACAAAATGGTTCATGACTTACTATTGCTTGAGGTGACTCCAATGGGAGCGTACGAAATCGAAGGCCAAATCCCGGCCGTGAACATTGCGTGCCACATTGGAAATCACCAACGTGGCGTCTTGTTTCCGAATACCAGATTGTGGATTGACTGACATGTTCAGATATCTGAAAATGAGGGCCTGCGTTATTCAAGTAGCTATTACGGTTTAACATCAGAGGTCTGATTCACTTGTTCAGGATCCAAATTTCTTTAGTGCAAGCCAGAATCCGGAGATGGTATTGTTTTTGAGCGGCCACATTGCTGACCAAGTAGCTAGCCCAAACTTGATTCCACTCTTTCTCTCCGCCCAAGGCAAGAGCGTTGCACATGATGGCCTTCTTCAGATCCATGTCGATTCTTTAACAAGAAATCGTTTTTGTCGTTATGAAGGTGGTTTGAAATGAAATCACCGGTCTTACTCGTGAGCTTGAGAAAAATCCATTTCCGCCGTGGCCTCGCCACCTTCCTCCTCCTTGAAACCTTCCACGGACTCGGCATCGTCAGTTTCAATTTCATTGTCGTCGTCCCCACTGATTTGATTTCGATCACGTCCGGATCTTACGTAGACATCAAAGAGTTCTCGGACATTGTTACAACATTCTTCCACCTCAATTGAACAAGCCCAATCGATGATTTCGCTACGTAAAAGCGAGTCTTCATGGGCATTATGGATCATGCTTCTTAACCCGTGTTGACGATAAACGGGTCTGGTCATGTGTTTCATGAATTTCTTGAAACAAGAAAACCCAATGATTTCAAAGTGACAATAGCAATGACAGTGACATACACTGTGACAATAAAGTTTTGGCCCTTTTCAAATTTACAACTCCCTGAAGACTCTTTTGCTGAGTTGAAAGCTTTCCAAAGCAAAGTGCTCAGTATTACTGTGTTTGAAAGAGTTGCAGCGTCTTCTGCCTAACAATGTAACCCATCGTTAAGTTCTTGTTTCACAAAATTCACCCAAATCACAAACATGTTTTAGATACTTTGATGCTTCAATGTGTAATGACATTTTCTTGGCATTGTTCAAAGAGATCTTTAGACTCGCCATCTGTATCATTTTATCCTGCATCATATTAACCACGGACATCTAGAGATATGGACATTGGTCGGAAAAATGGCCTGACCGAGAGCAGGCCGATGTCAAAATGGTTTGAATTTACCGCCATAACAAGAGGCTTAGTGAGTGAAGCAGCATGCCCAGGCTTGCTGAAAAAAACTGGGGTCGATCAAGCTTCTTTTTTGATGGCACCAGACAATAAGAAATCATTTTCTTTCATCTTTGAATGTCAATTTGCAAATATTTGACAGTTTAAACCAAAAATACTAAGGTTTGGATTATTGAGTAAATATTTCATTAGGTTTTTGCCTGGCTTGGCAAGAGGTGAAATGGCATCACTTAACAATCACTTCAGTAGTTGTAAACATGGCGTCTATTTTTGAAAGGATCATTACCTGATTGAAAACTTCAATTGCCAGGAATATCATCATCTTGATGCACAAAAGTGGTTATGTTTAAGGATTTTTTAAACCCTAGTGACCAAGCAGGTGCATCAAGTTACTTTTAAAACCACAGAATTGGTGGTTTTAAATGATCTTAAGAATTGTTTTGGTGAAGTGTAAATCAGTGCTTCAAATGACTTCTAATCTTGATACTTTCCCATCATACGGTTTGCTTCTTTATTTCCAGTTTGGTAAGGATTTCTTTTTTCTTGAGGGATACAAGGGGAGAATTGTTTAGGCTTTAGCCCAAACCACAGAGCTCAACAGAGACCCCAATTTTCATTATATTTGATAAGTTTCACCTATGACCAGAATGATCAGACAACTAAGTGGGATGGTGTAATGATACATGCCACTATGAAAAACACCATGGCTTTAAATTGATGTTTAATTGAAAAAAAAAAACTTTTTGATAAATTAGTTTCTCAAACAAAGACTAAGGAAGTCTCCTCAAATTGGGAAAATCTTATTGCTTGAAAGATATTTCCTACTTCAAAACTTGATCTTCCATGGTACAAAAATACTTGTCTAATTGCCTCTTGGATTCCAATGAAAAGCAAAGCTATGGAGAAAATGATAGCACAAATAATGAAGCACCCTTAGGTAGTAAAATCTTGCATTTGTACACCTAGTACTTTTCTTACAGTTGTAAAAATGTGTTTCTGATTGTGTGTAAGTTTAATTGAACATGCTGATGTGTCTGAAAACTGGAAGTGATTTTACATGCCTTTCAAGGAAAGTGCTCTCCTTTTAAATCAGAAGCATTACAGGCATAATGTAATCCAAACCAACAATTAGCTCTGAAATTAACAAGTGGCAAAATGATTGCTGTTGCAGAGAATGATCAAAATTGCAAAAGAGAAATATTTAATTTGATTCTAGCAATGAGTTCAGTGGAGAATATAAGTGTGTTATAAGTTTTAAAACATTGTTATCAATATAACTGAAATCAAACAAAAATAATCTGACCAATATTCAGTTGTCCTTAATTGTGCTTGGTATGTAACATTTCGTTGGAATTGAGTGGAAAATGGATTTTGAGTGTTAAAATGTTTTATCAATTTTGACTGAAATTAAACAAAAATAATCAGATTGATATGCAGTTTAGATTTATTGTGCTTTGTAAGTAAGCTTTTCAATGTGCATTTAAAGTACCAACCAAAATACCTTTCCATGCAAATTGTGAAGACAATTACTCAATTTTGTTGTATTTATAAGTAAAGGAAACAAAGTCTTAAGGTTAAGATATTATAGCTTCCATGAAAAAGACCAACTTTTAGAAATGGCAATGTTTTAGAGAAAATAGAACTATCTTCATGAGAGGATAAGCACATGAAGTTCAGCATCATCAAACATGGTTAAGAGTCAATTAACATTATTTAAAGCACAATGCCAATTTAAACTATGAGACTATTTTGACTATGTACTTATGATGGTTTGAACCAACGAAGCACTTGCAACAATGTACATATAACTTAGTGGAAAACAATATCAATGAAGCATTTCAAGACAAGTTTGACCTGTGTTTTGTGAGTACCCTTTGGAATCATGTTCCATGATGAAGTTAAGGTCAAGTTTACCCCATGTTCCAAAATTAAGGTAACACTTACAAAAATGGGCATAACTTTTAACTGAAAGATTTTTCGTGGACATCGAATAAAAGGTTTCATGATCTTGAGTGTCTACCAGTTGCATTTGTTTACTTTAAACATCATTTCCTTTACCCAGAACAACATGGAGACCAAGCACCAAATGGTGATTGACATGGCGTCGCGCGGAATGACAATGACGGAGACCTCCAAGGCCATGGGAATCAGCCAAAAGGCCATCTATGTCATCAAAAAAGGGTTCGAGGAGCGTGCAATGGGCGAGAGGAAGAAAGGGCAGGGACAGAAGAGGTCGGTAAGGACAAAAACAAAGATTATCTCTATCAAAAATCGCGTGAAGAGGAATCCAGTCCGGACCATTTGTGAAATGGCCTTCGAGCACAGTCCATGGGATTGTTCATGACGATCTGGTAATGAAGGTGCTTTTTCCTCCTGGCTCTCGACTTCATTCCCAGATCATCATGAACAATCCCATGGACTGTGCTCGAAGGCCATTTCACGAATGGTCCGGACTGGATTCCTCTTCACGCGATTTTTTTGCGTCCATTTTTTCTTTTCTCGTTCCAGAGTATGTCAAGCCAGGTTGTAATATAAGGCAAAAGACGCTCAAAGCAAAGGGCAAAAAAAACAAAAAATAATCATTCACATCACGGCACCTTTCTATAGTGTTGTTTGTGATCATTGGTTAACTTTGATTCGGATCGACAATCCCACAGACGCAGACTTCATAAATGTCTTAAAAGGAGTTAAGTTTCATTACGTCCCGACTTTGTTGTCACGCTGTGTGAAGTCATTGTAAAAAGTGATAAAGTACCTGGAACTCTCCATAGGCTGGCGTTCTCTGAAACATACTCTTCAAATATCTGAAGGACATTGTGGCGGATCTCCATGGAACCAAACTCCGTTCATGCCGAAGATAACTGATCAATTTCAATGGAACCCAATAGTCAAGTTGATCTGCTCTGGCCAAGTTGAAGGCATCGTCCACAATTTGAGCTCGATTTTCCGTGAGCACTTCCCATGGATGAGTTTCAAGTTGATCAATGAGTAGGTTCCAATTTCTAATATCGTAGTTGACCCGATAATAACCTGACAAAAGAGCCATAAAGGGTAAATAAGGGTAAAATTATTTGAAGGTTGGGGCATCCTTGCCTGTTTGTCGGACATTGAAAACCACTGGTTGGTCAGCCTCTGGTAAGTCAAATACCATTTTCCAGTCATGATCCGGTGACAGCCATTGGACATCTGGATGAGCAGGATTTTTCAAGTTGCTACAAGATCGATAAGTTACCGGGATCCACCATTTGGATTGGGATCCATGGAGGTTCAACTTGTTGGTGAAGAATCGTTCCTAAAAAGACATCATTGGTTTTGTGAAGTGCTATTTTTTGCAAAAGTACAAACTAACTTGGGAAATATTGGCGGCTCGGTCAATGTAATCCCGTTTGATATTCAGAACAGGGAATCCAGTTTGAAGGGTCCACGTATCCATGATAGTTTTGACACTCATGGTCTTCGGCAAAGTTCCATCAGCGTGACCTTGTTCAGTCAAGAAATGCCAAAGGTCATCTTGATCCGCATTCTTGAATTGCCTATGAAAAAGTCAGGATGGAAAACTTTCTTCAACCATTTTAATTTTAACACTTACAAATGACGCAGATAGTTGGCTACTCCTTTTCTAAAAGTGTTCTCAGTGAGAAAGTGGTCCATCATGCGGATGATTGTGGCTCCTTTGCCATACGAGATCCGGTCAAATATCTGTGCAATCTCATCAGGGTCCGATACCTTTACCGACACAGGATGGGACGTGGCTAAAGCGTCTACCCTCATCACATTCTGTAACTCAGAGGTGATGAATTGTTCCATGACCTTCATGTCCGGTTCCACGGCCTCAACTCCCAGATACTCGACATACGAGGCAAATCCTTCGTTCAACCACAAATCTGTCCACCATTTAGGGGTAACGAGGTTGCCAAACCACTGGTGTGCCAACTCATGGCTTACTACTAGAGCAATTCTTTGCTTGGCTGATCGAGGAGACACACCCCGCTTGTATAGAAGAGTTGATTCACGATAAGTGATTAAACCCCAATTTTCCATAGCCCCAGCACTGAAATCGGGGATGGCAATCATATCCTGAAAGGAACTACTTTGTTAAGACCAACCCTTTTTACTTGGAGCAAGAACCACTGAATATTTTGGACGATGAGGCTATAATTCAAGTAGGAAAAAAATTGATTTCGTGTTTCTGCAAATGAGACCCAACTTATATTGGCTAGACTACGTATTTTGATTTTTCCAATCAATCGTATGGTTAGGTCAAAAGTTATGCTCTCTCAAAGATCACTACAAAGCCTGCACAAAATGAAATAGTTAGCCCAATTTGATTGAACTAAAATCGAAAATATCGCTAGCCTGATTGTCCAGAAATTCAATGGTTCTTGCCTTAGATAAATGATCCGTACCTGCTTGGGCAACGGGAAATCGACGTCGAAGTAATGTTCAAAGTATTGCAGAATTCGAGCACCAATTCCACGAGCGTAATCCGTTTGATCCAATGCATTTTTCCTGGCCCAAATACGGAAAGTGACATTGTTTTGTCGGAGATCACTTTCGTTGAACTCGAAATCGCTGATCACGAAAGCAACGAGGTAAGTGGACATGGGTACAGATTCTTGGAATTGATCATAAATGTAACCGGGCAAATCAGAAGCACTGAAAAGTAACAGAACAAAGAAAAGAATAAGTAATGCGGTGTTTGTGGTGATTGGGAAGTGCAGGGGCTCACGTTTTGGTCGGTGTCTTGATCTTTGGCATGTTGGAAATTGCGTGCATTCCCGGAGTTCGACCTATACGAATGTTGAATTTGGCCTTCATGTGAGGCTCGTCGAAGCAAGGAAAGGCCTTCCTGGCATGAGTGGGCTCAAATTGAGTGGTAGCCAGAAGTCTGAAATGATAGATGAATATGTTCGCGAGCGTGAAATGACAGCAAACCCGAACGTTGATGGTATTTCAGCCTTACTTTAGATCACAGACGTTCTTGTCTTGTTTGTTTACCTATACACTTAACTTTACTAAAAGGAAATGGGCCTGAGAAGAACGATTGTCTTTTAATTCAAATCTTCTTTTTTAAGAGCGAAAATTTTGAAGTGTACTTTTTTAGGAAACCGACCTTTATTTCAGCAGTGTTTTAAAAGGGATTTATGTTTGCCCACAACGGAAATATTCGAAGTGCTGCATGAGCTAATTCAATATCTAAAGAGGTAAGGAGTTTCGTGGGCTATCCCATATAAACCATATAAAATTATTCAGGTAATCCACTTGATTGATCTCGTTTCAAATTTAAACCAGCTTGTATTGTTAAGGTTTCGTCAAAATATCTTATGTTTCCAAACTCTATTAGGAATTTGGAACACTCGAATCTTCATATTTTTAAAGCAATTTGATCGAATTATATTGCAAAGATGACATTGTAATAATATGTTTATTGCGAACTCAAGGTCATGTCAGGTTGTATTGAATAAAGTAAAATATTGTAAATGTCATTAAAAAATGACATTGCTTAAATCTGAAAATCTCTTAGACTGAAATGCATTAGAATATTTGGGGCTTTTGTGGGTCAATGGTGGAAAAAATGCTACCCAATTTCGCAAGACAGCAACCCCGAAAAAACCTTTACATTTTAGTCGGAACAACCGAGATCACTCAAATCTTAAACCCAATCCCAAAAAATACATACCTGACGGTGCCATCATCTGCTAAATATTGGCTCCTATAAAATCCATGAAGCCCATCACTCAATTGAGATATAAACCTCATCCTGAGCACATGTTGTCGGCCCATCTGAAGTGGCTCTTGCAAATAAATGACAAGAAAATCAAACTCTTCCACCAATTCCAGCCGATCTATCCCATATTTGTGTCCAAGAGCTTCCTCAACCGAAACGTCCTTCACCAAGATGTCCTTCATATGCAAGGTCACGTTCGACGAGAATGCCAAAACATCTACAACAATGGAGATGTATCCAGACACGGAGAAATTGCCCGGAATCATGAACGGTGTCAGACTGATGTGATAAGTCGCGGGTTTGATATGCGTTGGAAGTCGGACATGATTCACATCCGTTGACAAGACCTTTCAAATTGGAACACTATGTAATCCATAAATTAAAATCGAAATGGAAAATACTTACTCTTTGGCCTTCCAAAACACTAAGAGCAATCAGAATTGACGTCCACATGATCTTCCTACTTTGACAGCACCATTGAAACTGACCGTTCTGTACTGAGCTGACCGATCAAGAGAGGGTGAAAAGGGGAACAAAGGGCGGCTAAAAATAACCCCAACTACGCAATACAAGCTTCAAAGAGTGTACTTTAACATAGTGTATCTATCCTTTTGAGTTGTGCTTACTATCTGGGCAATAGAGCCGAATGAATCATTTTGTTTAAAGAAATATGTCATGTATCAATACCTTGCGTAGTAAGTGAAACTCTGCGTGCATCTGGAATTAGAGAAAGCTCTTCTTACATTCAAATTCAGAGACATTCATCGCATCTTCTGAGTCATGGAAAACCAGGTACTTGGATCAATTAAGAAATCAATAGTCACAATTCTCGCCATGGAAGAGGTTCATATACGTAAACTGAAAAATATCATATATACTGCACCCCGGGTAAGCTTTTCTCTCAGCTTTTTATTCAAAGTGGCTGCTAGATTCATTCTAAAGCTTTTCACAGAGATCTATGAAATGGTCAGAGTTCAAATTGAAAGCATCATCCAACGATATAGAATCTATGCAAAGGCTGGTTTCCGAGTTCCTGAAGGTCGTTTCCGGAGGAGAGATATCCAATTTGCTCAATGATGTTCTAAGTCCTCCTTCAAAAGATACGCTGCCTGCTTTGAACCATTTGGGCGATGAAATGGGGGAGAAAAGATTGGGCAAATTGAATTCTTTGATCCAGAAATCTCAACCATTAAAACCTTGGGATCAACGGAATGGAAACAATCAAAAAGTAAGAAAGGTGTTGCCTCAGCTTTATAATAGGAACTAGGCAGTCTGTTAGAAAACAGCGAATCATAATGATGTCCGAAACTTTCACATCAAAGGACAATTGGCTCATTAGAAGAGACTGTCATTTTTTGTAGTGGCTTTATTCGGCTCAATAAACCGTTATAGATCTCATTTTTATATGAGTTGTTGAGGAAACTACGGGGTTTTGTGAAGCGCACCGTATGGAGCAGGGGTCGGTAACCAATGGGCCGCTGCCCACACGTTGGCCCATGAGTGATTTCTTCTTGGCCATGTAATGAGTAACTTTTGGCGGGGATCCCTCAACTCTCTGATTGTTTATTTGTGGGCCCTTGAGCCTACAACTTTCGTTTTTGTACGTTACTTATTATCCGAAGCCTATGTGGCAGGCTTTAACTCCTAAACTGCTGCCAATCCCAAGTTTATGGGAATTTAAAGAAAACCGACATTTTTGTCATCTCGATGGCTTCTCAGTTCTCACACCTTTCACACAAATCAAAACACCTTGCCTTGAGTGCCCTGTTATATTTGGGCACGATTTTTGGCCTTAATTTGTCATTGCTCCCGACGTTTTTTTTCAATTTTTTTTCAAGCGTATCACTTTCGTAGCTAAACTCAAATAGATTCACAAAATGAAATATCAGTGTCAAGAAGTAAACCATAATTTTGCCAACAAGTTGATGATTAGTATAGTCCGGAAAAAACCATTTTGCATGTTTAGTTCAGCTGACTCTTCTCCTTGCAACGTCTGGGATTTCTGCTCCACAGCAAAAAGAAAAAAAAAACATTTTCCTGGCTATAATGATACCTATAATGATATATATCTTCATTTGAATTGCTCTATTAGAGCACAGTCTTGCTACATAGGCATCATTTTAAGAATTCTCAAACTTTGGTGTATTCTAATAATAAATTTGTCATTTGCGTCAACATGCAACCCACAGACACAACATGGGCAAAGAGGGCTTTAGCATTTCGAATTCTCAGTCGTGGTGACTCTTGAGGCCTTTTTAGTATCCCTTTATTAAAAGCAAAAAGTTTAAAAAAAATCAATATTACATCAAAACAGTCACGTAATTTCAAATACAATTACGTATAATTGGTTGAAAACTTTTCAGTTTTAGATGTTGCACCTTGCACATACGGCAACTGCCATAGTGATTGTGTTGAACCCTCTCAGATTGAACTAATGGGCAAAAATGCATGCACGCTTCAACGTTTTAAACACAGGATTTTAACTCATTCACTGTTACCTTAAAGAAAAAGTATTCGCTTATTCAAGTTCTTTTCTATTTCCAAGATGGCTTTAGAAATCGAGTTGACCGCCAGGAGAGCTCTGGCATATTTGTCAGGCGGTCAGATCGTGTCCATGTTGGATGATATCTTGTATCCCAATGAAAAAGAAGTATTTTGCTCCAAATATCGCCTGGCCATTACTAGGCTCGGTGAGGCTGTCAAGCTCATCCATCCAAAGGCCAAAGGAGTAATAATGAATGCTTTGAAGCAATCCGGATTCTCGCCAGAGGATCTTAGAGCCATGAACTGGTCTTTCTCCGGTCATCTTTGGGATGCTGGAAGCTATAATCAAAGAGGTAAAGTTTTGTCACGCAAACTCACAACTCTTTAAAGTCAAACTGATTATGCTTTTGAACCAAGGCTCTACCAGAGACCAATTCGGACTGTCGGCCAGGTTCCAAAAAATGGATCTCCGAACCAGTGTCTATCGAAAAAGCCGATCTCGAACCATGACCACGACTAGTTATTCCAGTCGAACTTCTGACCGTTCCTATATCCCTCTCAAGAGAAGATTAAGACGATCAAGGGCCAAAACAAGTAGCTTTAATACCTATATCCGTAAACATGAGACATTTTGTACCATATCTTCAGTTACTTTTTCAGATGGTTCCATCACAAGTTCGATTCACCCTTTTGCAATCAGCTCTAGTCACGGTAGACAACAAATGACAGAAAGCTTCATAACCAGAAGAACGAGGCGGCCATCTTCCCAATATCTATCGGACTCAGACACGGATTCAGATGACATTTCGAAAGATAGAAATCCTATGTTCCCACAACTTCTATGAAGACATTTACTTTTTGTAATAAATTTGAGTACAAAATATTGTTTGTCGAATATACGTAAGTTATGTTTCTGATAAGTTGGGTTCGGTCAAAATTGCAAAATCCAACTTGCAACTTTTGGCGTTTTGGGTCACATTGGTCAACTTTTATACTTTCAAAAGCAAATAGCAAGTTATTGATACTTTCTATCCAATAGTTTTATCGACGGGAAAATTGTTTGAAGCAGAGATTTTACAAGCAAGAAGGGTCTTTGTAAAGAAAAATAGTTTTGAGGTAAATAGTGTAGCAATAACAATATAAGTCTAGGGACGGGTAGAAAGTGCAAATAATCTTACCCTTTTAGTTACCAAAAGTTGCAAAAAAATGTGCCCAAAAGTGCAAAACAAAGTGCAGAAAAATGCTGAAAGTGCAAATAAATGTCAAAAAGAGCAAATAAATGTCGAAAAAAGAGCAAATAAATGTCGAAAAAAGGGCAAATAAATGTCGAAAAAAGAGCAAATAAATGTCGATAAAAGAGCAAATAAATGTCGATAAAAGAGCAAATAAATGTCAAAAAGAGCAAATAATTTGCATTTGGACTTAAAACGTCATTCATGGAGTACCCACGGCTCCTAATTTAGCAGGAGAAGTCATTTACAAGTTCTAAAGACTTGAGACTAGTTTGAGGTGAAGAGGCAATGCCGCACAAGTAAAAGAGTTCTATTAATTAGGTCACTAGCAAAAAGGATGTAAAGTCATGAAAAATAATCTTGTCAACAATCTTCTGAATTTTTCATTCCTAAGGTGGTCTCGTGGATGTATGTAACTAAAATATTGTCGAAATATATTTAGCATTTGTTTTATATGGCTTTATATCCCTCCGTTTTTTTCCTTCAAGTTGTTCAAAAATAGACATTGAAAATTGAACAGAAAAATACCCACGTGTGCCTAACAATTGCATCAAAGAAAATAGTCTTAAATGTGTTTTAAGCAGGTTTTTAGTGACATTACTTCAATACTTGGCCCATGGCCTAATTACCAGAACTCAATTTCAAATGTGGCATTCATTGTCTCATCACATCAAAACTGTTCTAAAATACTTTCGGAACTTAAAAGTAATATCTCCAAGTCAATTAAACAATATGTACTGCTACATTGATGTATCCTTAGCTTGATGATTTAAAGTTTATAACGGCCTTTTTTTTAGAAATAGGGATCTTTGTAGGCAACAAACCTAATTCTGCAATCTAAATTGTTTGTAGATCCTTCTATTACCATCACATGAGTTTCTTTAGGTTTGCTATTTGTTGGTTGCATGCAATGAGATTCTTTTGTCTGATCTTTAGCTTAGTAAACAGGATGTTATAGTTAAAGCCAAGATGGTGAATAAAGTGTGAGGTTTGCGTCTGAAATGCACATATTTCTTCAAGGTGCTAATAATAATATAATATAAGTTTTATTGCGACTCATGGTCATGTCAGGGCGTATAAATATGCAAAAAATATATAGATATATGTTCTATCATATATAATCAATGGTGACATGTCAGTTGGTAATAGCTATTTCTTTTACCCGGGTTACATTCTACCAGGGCCTGAGTAAGAGGAGAGGAGG
>CM021320.1:7216036-7228022 GCA_010645155.1 Tigriopus japonicus | reverse complement strand
TGATATCACAGATGAGCTGACTAGAATACGTTTCAGTGCACATGGAAGAAAGGAAGCGGAGAATGGTTAAGATAATGATAATGATAAGAATGGTTGATTGCAAATACAAGCTTTTTCGACTAGTTCAAAATCTGATCTTGAAACTAAAAATTCCTTTTAAAGCCACTACATTTTCTTAACAATTTGTCAATTTTGGCCAAAAACGTAAATAAAAAGTGCAAATAAAGGTGAAAAGTGCAAAAGTGCAGAAAAATGGGTTTATGTTACCAAAAATCTTTTTACACTATTTGCCCGTCCCTAAATATAACATTGTTCTTTAGCGAGTCAAATTGGGAAGGAAAGATCCACTAAGATCATGTACTTTCAAATGTTTTAGAATTAATCTTGGCAATATGCATCCAAGACCCCCGAATCCACGGTTGAAGACTTAATTTTCATCCCTCCCAAATCACCTTTGGCTAATAAATCACTTTTAACCGCATGATTGATCAACTCATCCTTGTTGAACGCTCAAAATATGCAGTTTTTTACATTTTTAACAAAAAAAAGCTGATAATTCCAACAAAATTTGCCATTCTTTACTAATCCTCCAAACTCGATCTATTTTAGCTCAATGGCACAGATTTTCCCAAATAAGACATACTTTGGCCAGTGTCAAAAAGTACATGGTGCAGAAGAGAAAACTGCGTGTCTAGATGAAAAAAAACTGGAATTGCTAAAACTTTTTAAATTTTCATTTAATTCCATTCAAAATGTCAGAAAGATTTAATAAAGTTAAATTTAATTATTCTTCAATATGGCCGCCATAACCCGCAATTACGTCCTCCAAACGGCTCCGGAAAGATTGCAAGTCTTCATGATGGTCTCTGTTAACATGGCATTCCACTCGGCCTCCATAGTGGCATTCAGGGCGTCAATATTTTGGTGGGGCGTGGCGCAAGAAAAGTCCAGGGGATTGAGATCAGGCCAGAAGGGGGGCCAAAGGTCCTTGGGCCAGAAGGCAGGGTGGGCATTTTTCGACATCGAGAGTATTTTGGACACCCTAGTGTCCAAAAGTGTCCAAAAGTGTCCAAAAGTGTCCAAAAGTGTCTAAAAGTGTCCAAAAGTGTCCAAAAATACCCAGAAGGTGTCCAAAAATCCCCAAAAGATGTCCAAAAATCCCCAAAAGATGTCCATAAGTGTCCAAAAGTCCAACAAACGTAAAAGAAAGTTGTACAAATCAGACGAAAAACCAGTTACACTACATAAGTAATTGAATTCTAAAGAATGCATGGTTGTGTACTTAAACAAAAATAGTTCTATTAATGGGAACATTACTTGGAGAAATAAACTTTGCCATGATAACTTGTTAATAAATTGTTAAAAAATAAATGTTTTGTTTATACAATATGGTAAAATGTGTGTAACTATTCAAAATGTTTCAAGATTTACATTTTATTTCCTCATCTGTAAACAAGAGTCTTGTCTTTTTTAATAGTCAAACAACACTGCTTTAATTCTTTGGCAAAAGCATTATAATACCCACATTGCAATCTGATATGAGTTTGAGTGTGCTTTATTATAGTTAACATTTTTTGGACAGTCAGGTCAAAAGACTTCTTGCCTCTTGGATGGGAAACACTTGCAACAATGATAAACTTTGGAATATAAATCAAAATACTAAGTAACCTTCTCTTGTCACAAATCAAGACACAATTAGCTTTAAAATGTACTCGCATACTATGTTTAACATCAAGTGTGGTGTGAGCGTGTTATTAGTAGTCCCAGTCTCACATTCGTTTGTTCGTTCATTCCTTCAGTCGATCATTCTTTCCCACATTTTGGACGATGCTCGGTGGTCAAATGAAAAGAGTGGAAAGTTCAAATGTCCAGTTTGGCCTTCAAGTTATTGGCTCATTTAATGTATTAAGTGTAAGTTTCTTATGCTGAATTGACTTATTCTTGCTTAGATTTCGTCAAGTGACGTTTATTTTGGAGAGAAAGTTTGTAGAATGTTATTCTAAAAATGTTTTTAACCATTATTTTTCGAATTACCATTTTTGGACACTTTTGGACACTCCTATTTTTGGACAGCCTTATTTTTGGACACTTTTGGACACCTTTTGGACAGCGGTGGACAAAATGTCCAAAAATCAAATGCCCACCCTGCCAGAAGGAGGGCAAGTTCAAGTACATCCAGGAGTGCACAATCTTGGCAGTGTGGCAAGGGGCACTGTCCTGCTGCCATATGTAGTTGCCGTTGGGTTACATGGCGTCAAGCCAGGGCTTCACCTTGGTCTAGAGCACCTCCAGGTGCACCTTGGCGCCCATTCTCATTCTTTTTGGAACCAGATTGGTGCCATCTTCCTGCCATCAGACACCACAATGCTGAGCATCATGGCCCTGGTGGGGAACTTTGTCCGGTTTATAGGGGATGGCGCTGACAGTCCGCCAACTGATGCACACGATGGTGGCAATCTCTTTCAGCTTTCTGCCCAAAAGGGCATCAGACAAATCAAGTATCCTTTTGTTTTGGGCCTCCGTTTTAAGTTTGTTTTCATGGATTAACCAGTTTTTGGTTCCAATCAAAAGAAAAAGGTTTGGAAATTTTACTCTCAAAATTTCAGACGAAAAAATCATTTTTGGCGGCTTTAGGGCACTTTAAAGACCTACGCAGTATTCTCTTCCGCACCCTGTATCATTTTAGGGCAAAAAGAGTGGAAACATTTTAGCAACTTTGTCCATAAAAATTGCAACCTTTGGTCCATAAAATAGCAATTTTATATACGTTCCACTTGTAAGTAAACAGGTATACAAAATAATGAGAATGTAATAAGATTAATGATTAAAGGGGAATGTAAAGTAGTGGCCCAAATTTTGAGCCTTTGGTGGCTAGGCAGGCTGCGCTGTAATAGTTGCAAAACCACCCTGATCAAACCTCATTCAGTCCATTTCAAACCTAAAATGCAAAATTAAAAAATATTTTTGGATCTTGTTGGCGTCTCCATCTTGTGTTCTACTCTAAAATGGAGTAAACTTGAAGAGCTAAATCCAGATGTTCTCTTCTTCAGGGAATCCTCCATCTCTCTAGAGGAAATGAAATATTTTATATAAAAAGAAATGTAATTGTAACTAATTGTAAGATAACCTTTTATAACACGGACCAAGTTCGTTCACTTATTCTGTTTTGCACTTGGTTCCACCAAGCCTCACTTCCAATCCCGGCGAGCGCTCGCTCGCCCTCTTTTGGAAGCTCCACAATCTGAAGTTCAGATTCTGAACCCATTCCACTCCTCGATCTCTTCAGTTGGTTTGAGATTCCAAAGAGAGCTAGTGCCAGAGAGCAAAGGTGTCCCAAGAATTTTGGACGATGGAGTGACAAGGAATGACCAAAATGAAAGTTCTTGTGAAACATATCGTGATTGCCATCGTGGCAAGCCTGGCCTTGGCAGTAGTGGGCGTGTTATTACTCCGATCCCACACCTCTAAACCCCATGTAAATTCGTACCGCATGATTTGGCGTCAACATAAGTTGCAGATTCTGGAGCACAATCTTCGGAAAAGAAGTCTGAAAGCCGCGAACTTTCCAACCTCCCTCAAGGATGTGTTCATCTCAGTGAAAACTTCCAAACGATTCCACCGTTCTCGGTTGGATGTGATCCTAAAAACTTGGCACACCTTGGCCAAAGATCAGGTAAGAAGGGGAGCTCAATACAAACACAGTTTTGTTCGGCACACTATGTACATAAAAGCCGTGTTGAGATGTAGAAAATGAGGTGGTGAGCCAGAAGAGAGTTGGTGTTGTTGTCCATTGGAAGAAACTAGGGATGGAGTGAGTGGTCAGGATCGAATTTCATCGATCCCCAGGGTTCACTCTCTGCCAAACAACGGGGTGCTCCAAAACAAATGGTGTTTAGATTGGATGATGATGCTGCATGTAGCTCGCATATATTTTCTTCTTCTTCTAACCTAGCAATATTTTCAAACCCCCTGAGCAATCAACCACTCTATTGACCCAAATCCTAGTGACAAAATCGCTTCTCTATCCAAGCTAATGGAGGCGATCAACTCCCCAATTGACCAGAATCTGAGCTTGGCCCGTTCAAAAATAACAATTAACCGGGACATTGACCAGGAGCAAAAAGCAACGAAAAAGGGGTTAGAAAATAGGAGCGAGGTCCAAACTGGACACACAAAGAGAAAGAAAGAAAGGGGGAGAATTAGCTTTGGACACTTTTATGGGATGAGCCAGAAGGGAATCCGTTGCGTTTCAATGTCGATCCAATGTGCTTTTGATGAGCTAGACAGATCCATCATAATCACGAGAGCGTCTTCGATTTGAGAGGCGATTATTGGACCTGGTTAGCGCGGTTTCGGCTAATTGGATCTGTGACACGTTGTAGCGATTTATCAAGTGTTTTTTGTATCTTTACCATATCACCCTCGGTTCCCCTCCTCCCCCACATGAATTGAACGCGTACCCAAAAAGTCATATGTGCAATACAATGGGTGCCTAATGAAAACGTGACTTCCAGTCCATTTATCGTTGACGAGAACTAGTGGAGATCAAGAAACGGAAAGTTATGACAGCATAACTGTCATCAAAACTCGGATTGTCATCTCATTTGCAGAAGTGGCGAGGTCTCTTTTTTCTGATTTATGCACCCTAGTTGTATCGGATTGGTAATTTGTAAAGCGGCTTTTTGGGGAAAGGGGACGAAATCAGCGACTTGTCATCGTAAACTGAACGGATCGCTTGTCCCCTAGCAATTGTAAAATGTGAGGTGTTCATCAATTGATCGGGGAAACCTCGAGCGATTTGGCCAGAGAGGTAAACATTGACGGTTATTTAAAGGTCCTAACTGAAAATAAATATTGTGGGAATGCTGTCCAACTGATTTTCTCCGCCTCTGTTTCCAATACATCAATTCCATTTGTTTGATTAACAAATCTCCAAACACAAAAGCCTCCTTTTTCCAACCCCTTTTTCATAGGGCTCTGTTTTCAACCCTTGACATTCCTGCTCTCTCTCAACAAAGTTTGGATTGGCCAAATATTCGACATCTGGATCAGAAGTGGTCTCTCGAGTTCAGTTTTTGTGACCAAGCCCACTTCACGAGTCGCATTCATACTAAAGGGGGCTGTTTTCTCTATGCATTCTGCTTCACGATTCAGTTTTTGGTATGAAGTCATGAAATGGTTGATGGGCTTTAACGTCATTTCTCATGAAAACTTAATTTTGAGCTTCATATCCGGCCCGAAAGTTGAAAGAACGAGCGAGTTTGACGGGAACGAAGCTGCTTTTGCCCTCGGGCAGAGGATATTCTCTTCATTAGGAATGAAATGAATGGTTCTTGATAAATAATATTGGCTTGAGGTTCGGCGGCTTTGAAGAGGGTCTGTTAAAAAAACTAGGTAGGGGTCGTTTGGTTTTGTCAGCTGCACTTGCACAGTTTCACACACACACCTGTTAGCTTCAAAAGAAGAGCTTCAATGACCTTTGAGGTCTTTTGGGGATGTTTTGTAACGGATGTCGTTAAAAAGAGATTGATATTTTTGCTTGTTGCGTATCTTTTTTCTAATTTTTTGTGAACCTTGTGTGACTATTCAACATTCCTGACCAACCCTTTCATGAGCTGCTAAATATTTGAAGCCATGACATGAGCACTATATTTACATTAAATGATATTCTTTTTATCGGTTATAACCCGTTAACTTTTAGCTTCCAATCGTAAGCAAAAAAGCGAATATTGAATTTGTATGTTCTTCAGGTCCTAGATTACCTATTACTTAACTTCTTACTTTCCTTAGAACCAACTAGATCAAATATCTGGTACTAAAACTTTTTTGTTCAATCTCCGAAGGAGACCATTCAATTTCGACCTTCGCTCCCACCTAAAAGTTGATATATTTCTTTGAGCTATTTATCCCCATTATTTTAACATACTAAGAGGTCATACAAGGAGCAACAAAATGTGATCGATTTTAATAACAAGTTATTTGCAGTTAAAAAAAGGGTCTGCTTTCACCTAAGATCTTCGACTAACCTCTTTGATGTTATTGACATGTATCCTGTCAAGTTTCAAAGCCATGAGAATGACTGGAGAAAAGCATTCCCAACATCCCAAGAATGCGATTCAGGCTTCAGAGACTTGAAATGAAGTCCAAGGGGGGGATGACAAATGAGACGGAAAATCCGAGTCGAACAAAAACGAGTGGAATTATTGTCACTTTGACTCGGGTCATCGATCTCCATTCCGTCGTTTGGCGGACAATGTTTTGGGAAGTTTTTTTTCCTCTTTATTTTGCTCCTTTGAAGAAGCTTCTTTTCCTTATGTGGTTTTATGATTTTATCTTGGAGGCTCTAAATTATATAGAGACTGACATTCGATTGTTACCTCGAATCAAAATGCCATGTTGTTTTCTTGGTCTTCCTAGGGGGTCGAGCTTGAAGTGTTTGCTTTGAGGGAGATTGAAAATAAAATCCTTGGACGGTTTTTTTCCGCCCCAGGCATCTCAAATTTTGACGTGGAGCAAACAAAGGAGCAATTTTTAAAGCATCTTTCTCTCCCTTTCCAGATTTGGTTCTTCACGGATGATGATGATTTGAGGGTTGCCAAGCGAGTCCAATCGGGTCACTTGATCAATACCAAATGTTCCTCTTCCCACAATCGATCTTCACTTTGCTGCAAAATGGCCGCCGAAATCATGGCATTTGCAAATACACCGGACAAAAGGTAGCGCCATGGTACCAAATTTCCTCGCTAGGGGCACTGAGGTCGATCTTTGTAATTTATTCATGGAGGGTCCCATTTGGTAAGCGGGTTAAATGCATTCTGCGTTGGCCAGCAATAATTGGTCTTCCTCCATGATCTTGAACACGAACTCTTTTTATCTTGAGTTCAACGAGTTCTGTCTCACATCCCTCTGAAATTACCATAGTTTCTGAACTATCTCCTTTGGAGCCAGTTTTGGGGCTTAAACTTGGAGAAACAAAGGCAAGAGAAAGACGGTGGTGATTAGAGTCGGCGTTTTCTTGAGTCTCAGAAGTCCAGAGATGCTACCCGTTGCCTAAGCATCCCTGCAATCTTCATCCCAATCAGAGCAATAACACCTTGCCCTGAAGCCACCAACGTGAATGAAACGTGCCTGGTCGAAGCTGAACTCATGCCCAGACCATCTATCTCATCATGCATGCATAGACCTGATTTTTTTACTCCTCCTTTGTTAACTCTTGAGGACCAACTTTTGCGTTCTGAGAACTGTTTTTGACGTTCAGTTTTAAATTATTTTTAATAAGTGTCCCAAGATTTGCGCATAGTTCTTGCAACCTCAGCCTTTTTGGGTGCCACTTTTGTCATGGATGGTCTCCAAAAAAAGAGCATGACGTCATTAAAACAACGCACCCAGCTGCTGCTCAAATGAGTCCATAGATAATATTTTATTTTCAAGTCTTTTTGGAAGCTTGTCCAAAATGAGAGTTATCCATGGTGGATGACACGAGACGCCCAAAGAGTTATGATTGCTCGGAGCGAACGCACGGAAGAAAAAAGGTTGAAGAAGCAAAGCAATCATTAGAAATAATGGTAGGGCTCTCTTCTCTCCCTCTCTATCTCCATTTTACTACTACCAATTCCACAGCAATCGTCTTCTCCTTGTTCTTGGCACCCCTCCCAAAAAGAATGCCAGGTTTCGGACCTCGATTATACGATGTGCGTGGATGAACGTTTAAGATTTGCCCAGAAGCATCCTAAACAGTCAGATCTAGAAGACATATATCCGAGGAACACCATCACTCGCTTCTACAACTAGGGTATATGGTGTAGATATCTGAAATCAGTTATTACACGTAATGATAGCCAGTCACGCGGTTTCTGCGATGGCACCCTACGGATTCAAAAAAGAGTTCATTACAACCCCATGAATCGTTCGCTGCGAGATCAATAAGAAACGGATGCCTGCCCTTAAATCAAAACATGTAGCAAAAAACACCCTATCGCCATATGCTATAGGGACATGAGCAAAATATTAATATCAAGCAAATTATGGGACACGTGGTTTTTTGGGCTTTCAAATGGCAAGTGTCATGTCGAACGGAAAGGGAGCAGCAAAAAGTGCCATTGTTGTGATAGGCGATAAAAAACGAGAGCGATTCCATCTGACATTGAAGAGAGAGAAAGGACTGTGGTCATGAGTTATGGAACTGTTATAATTTGCAATCTAGAAGGTTACCTGAGCTTTGGAAGTAAATGAGGTGAAGGCAGCGAAGAAAACAACCTCTCATTCTTCGGTGGCTCTCCAATTTAGTGATACATAGAGAGCTTCATCAACCAGAGCCACGCCATCAACCAGAGCCATAACTTTTTCTTAGAAGTTCAATCAGGGAAATAAATCGTACAACAACACTACCCTTCCATTTTGTTTTCACTTTTTCTACTGTAAATATTTAAATTATTGTAAAACTACTTTAGTCTGAAAGAGCTTCAAAAAAGCTCTCTGTAAATTGTACCTGGTCAGCGTCCCTAGCCTATACAATAGACACCTAGATTAGATTCATGGACTTTTGAGCACCCCTGCTGCTTTTGGGGGAGAAGCGAACTGACCACCGCATTCGACAATCACTCTCTTGTCGACTCCCTTTTCACCCCATAGACCGATTGACCGACCGACCCAACCAACCATCCCCATCAAGAAGTTGTTGTACCCAATATGCCCTCTAGAGATCCATTGGCAACAACTCGACGAGCATGGTGATTAAATATCAACTTGCATTCCACGTTAAATTGAGTGCAGAAATTGGGAAATTAATGGAGGGGTCCCTCGAGCCACTCCTTTAAAATGAGAGAGAGGGCGAGGAACCCCCAGGATGCTGGCTGGATGTGATGCTCTCCACTTGAAATTCTTTTACATACATCCCTCAAATATTACACTGGAGAGAGAGAGAAACTTCCTGAGGTCCTGTTATGGCCCCGTTCCCTAAATCTCGCCTCTAATTACGATTATCTGACAGTTTGATCTTAACGACTTTCCACCTTGGAGGAAGATTTACAGGCTGTATCCCCCTTGTCTCGATTGCTAACTTGGTAGACAGTGAACAAAACATAGTGATTCCAATGAGAGATGTCTCATTCAAACTGAACAAACACATTTCTCATTTTAGGTGGTTCTGTCATTTTGACGACGATAACTACGTGAACATCCCGGCTTTGGTTCAAATGCTCCAACACTTTAATCCTGAGGATGAGCTCTACCTTGGGAAAACCTCAATTCCTGAACCAATCAATGTTCTAGACCACATCCAAGGTCAAGGCAAAGTAAGTTTGCGCCACAGACTACCTAAAATACAGATATCTCAATTCTGACGGCGCCATAACGCCCTCTATGTAGGACTGACTCAAAATTCTTAAAACTGTTGTTACACAATGAAGCTCATAGAGGGCGCTACCTTTTGTGCGATTCTCGGAGTCAACTCAAAACAGGAACCCAGTCTGAGTCATCTAGAGGGCACGGATCAAAAGTACTGCCGCCTTGGTCTGCCTGGTTAGCTAGAACTGAGTAGGCTTGAGTTTGGTCTGTGGTTTGCGCATAAGTATCTTTAGAAATTATTTTTAGGGGAAAATAGATTTTTTTTTACTTTCATGCGAAACGTTGGTTTAACCAGAAGTATGTTTAAACCAGAAATATATTTTAAGTTTGCGCCCCCCTGGCAGAATTGTCATTGAATGGATAACGAAGACTAGTCGCTTTTGATAATGACTAGTATTCTAATGTTTAATCTTCAAAAGTAACATAAGTGTTTTGACCTAGTGATGAACCGAAACCGAAAACAGGCATATGTGCTGTAACAAATTGAGTTTGGAAGAAAATCAATTTGTTTTGGAACAAAAAATCTCCGTAATAAAATTAATTCAAAATTTAAAGAAATGCTTATTGCCTTGCTCTACTGGTTAATAGTCATAAAATTAAGGAGAAATATGTTTTCATATGATTTTGTAATTAGTACTTTCCGTTTCTTTTGGGGAAGAGGAATGTTCTTGAACTCTTGTTATTAAAAAAAATCCTCTTTATTAATTTCAGAGTCCAAACAAGAAGAAAGTGACTTTTTGGTTTGCCACGGGAGGTGCAGGATTTTGCTTGAGTCGCCCTCTAGTCGAAAAGATTTTGCCCAAAGTGCAGAATAATGCCTTCGTAGCAACGGGTGAGTCCATCCGATTACCGGATGACGTCACGGTCGGCTACATCATTGAGCATCTCTTCAACATTCCCCTCACCCAAGTACCCAAATTTCATTCTCACCTAGAGGCACTCAAGCTCATTCCTCAAGAGTCGTTTTCGGATCAGGTAACTAAAATTGCATATTCAAGTGGGAAGTCTAGTTTAGCCATGACATGATTTTAATTGTTCCCTTTTTTAATTTAGATTTCATTCAGTTATTCCACTTATTCTGATCAAGAGCAGAATATTGTACAAATCGAAGGCTTGTCAGAGGCCAAGGACCCTACCAGGTTTATTTCCATCCATTGCCATTTGTTTCCGGGAACAATCAAGGCATGTGAGCGCATTGTGAGAGTGTGACACGTGTTGTTTTTACATAAAACGTCGACAGATTCCTTCAGAAGAAAAATCCGGGAAATATTTGCAATCGAATATAGCTGAACATTCTGTGATATTGAATATGTTTGTCTTGTGATTCCTTGTTCTGTACCTATGTCCTAATAAACTTGACATTTAAAGAGACATTTCTTGGATTCTGTTATAAGTGACGGGACAGTATGATTTCATGACGTATACAAGATCTTCCAAACCAAGCAAATAGGATGCATTGTTGTGGAACATGTTTTTAAAGTCATTGAAGTGGACGGCAAACAAGTTTTTAAAATTAGGGTGATGTTCTGAAAGAGAAAAAAGATAATGAGAACTAAAACCAACAAAGATAATTCCTTTCATTCCTGGTTTTAAATCTGAAAGAACAACCTAAAAAATGTTTAATCTACCTGTGAGCGCTCTAAGTTGCTTCAAACGACACCACCAAAGCCCTTGACCCATATATCCACTCTTGGATGTGAAAGAAGTGAATTGAAATTGCTTAGGACACTGAAAATGTTTTCCACCTTCAGTTGAATTTGTGAGCTTGCACACTTTTTCAGCCACCCTGGTTACCAATTTGAAATCCAGTTCGCCCCTTTTGGCGGTATCAATCACTGCAGGCTTTTAGGCAAAGAGAAAGTACTGGACATTAAAATGAAATTTGAAGAAAAAAAAGCCACGTGGTCTCTACCTTTCAACTTACCACCTCGTTTAAAATATTAGTCAAGAATTCATTTTGTGTTTGGGAAAATCTGAGTAGGCAAGAGGTTAGCCACCATTGTTCCTTGGCTCTGATCATTGGGGCGAAATTGGAAAACTGGTTGGGAATGGGTTTGAGGGAGATGACATCGTGGTCAAAATAGGCTCCGCCGAGATGATACATGAGCACTAATCGAAGTAAATCACTGACAGTGTACAATTGGGAACTTGCGGGGTTATCGATTTTGTGGACGATCCTGCCCAAGATGGAGTGCTCAAAAGCTTCCGTTGTGTTCAAAATCATGTACTCGACATTACCTAACCCCATGGTTGACCCTGTCGAAAGAGAATTGATTATCAATTCAAAAAAATATTTTTTTAGAAAGGTTTCTTTGCTCGAAAACGTTTAGGGCACTTATGCATTTTGTGGAATATGCAGTTCCTACATTTATTTCCTTTTTACACAACATTACATTCCTACATCTACATAGAAGCTACCCAAAATGAGGCATGTAAAATGTGGTCCTAAAAGACTGAGCAGATTGAATACCACAGCTACAGGCAATGCGGATATTTTTTTGCGAGATTGGAAGTCATCTGATTTACTCTTCTTTGAAGGATTCATTCATGAACCCTTTTAACAGTTTTTGAAGCAGTCTAAGACAATTTTTTAACAGCTACTCTTCCATGTTTTTTCGATCAACCATCATTTAAGTGTTGA
>CM021320.1:7166008-7208400 GCA_010645155.1 Tigriopus japonicus | reverse complement strand
AAAATGTTCATTTTTTTGCCTTAGTTCATTCCTTTTTTTTTTAGATTTGGAAGAGAAAAAAATTGTTATTTTTGATCAACAAAATTGTGTCTTGATCAAAATGAGACAAAGAAAACTTCTGTTACAGCTTACGTATTTGTTCCATCTTCTTGTCGAAGTTGTTGAATATAGTAACTGTGAAGTCCAAGGCCTTTGACTTGAGCCAAAAAGGTCAGTTGGTATTCGGAATTCAAGATTTGGCCTTGATCATCAAACACCGGCGACAGTTGACAAGGAATTTGTTCTTCCTCATCTTCTCCTTCAATATTAGTCACTTTATAGATTCTGATATTTGGCAAAGACACCCTAATTGACACGATCTCACTCCTAAAATTTGAAAGAATAGATTCTCTTCAATTTCAGAACTAACATAACTCAAAGATTTGCAATTTTTACCGTCGTCGAGCGTGAGAATTGAAAATGACGACCTTGGACTTTTCTTGGTGACTTCCAATCTGGAGGACACTATGAGTTGATTCTGAGGAATGGCTGGCCCTATTCTCATCAAGGTCGAAGAACATCGTGTCTTTTTCAGGAGCCTTGTAAAACGATTTCGAAGGCGTCAAGAGGTAATGAGCAGCTCCAGCAATCACCTCTTGAAGTCCTTGAATACTTTGCAACATTCTAAATAAAAAATAAGAAGCATTGCAATAGATTCATACCATGATCAATCCTATTGTAGTATTAAAAGGAGGGTACCTGGAACCATAATCATTGACCACGTGATTTTTGGCCGTGCCCGTGATGCCATCGTGATGTTGAAACAGGGATAAACTTTGACGGGCAATCATGAGATTCTCGTACAAAGGTTCAGCCAAACCCATTACATCCGAGCCCACATATTCCATTTCCGCCCACATGATCGAATACATGATCTCTGCTGATCTAAAAATCAAGAAAATTAGCGACCCAATCCTCTCTCTTCTATTCTAAAATATGTTTTTACCTCAACCATCCTGCCAAGATTCGATCCAAGTTCTTGTAAAAAGGCCTGGATGTGAAATATCCGGACCAATAATGATCATCTCGATCGGCATATGTGAAGAAATCGCCTGATAGAGACTTGAATAAACCAGTTTCCGTGCCAGATTTGGCCTTGGAAGAGTCTCTCACAGCACTGAAATAGTCTTCCAACGTTCCAAATTGAACCTGAGCATTCAGTTCCGGTGTTCGATTGATGTAATCAATGATCTTTTCGTAGTTTTCGTATTGTCGATCCCATTCTCTGGCCGTATCATAACGGAAATCATCTCCCAAGGGAATCAGCACCACATCGGTCTTGTAAAGGGAAGCCTTCTTCCGATATTGGTCCAATAATGTCCTTGATCTAGAAAAAGTATGTAAGTAGTAGAGCCTGATTAGTAGGGCCCGGAAATAATTTTTTTTTAAATATTTTGGCTGCTTCAAGAAAAAAAATTTTTATCGAATGATCTGGTCAAAAAAGTATTTCTAGCTAAATTGAGGAAAATAAATGAATGAGCAATGCTCGATAAAGCTTACCCAAAATGAACCAAAAGTACAAAAATCTCTACAAAATGGCATTTGTAGTAAGAAAAAAAATCACAACCAAAACTACCGTTATATAAGAAAAAAAACTGCGCCATTGTTTGAGGCAAATTGAAAATTGTATTGTTAACCAAACTATACGTCAAGTTTCCCTCCAAACGGCCAAATGAATCAAATTCATCAAAAACAAATTTGGAAAATCGGTGCACACACATAAAAATACCAAATGATGGCCTTGTCAAAAAAAAACATTTCTTCAATATCCGGCTTTTTCCAAATATTTTTTTTTTCATTTTTATTTCATGGACCGACAGTCGATTTTGTTCCAGCAAGAAATGAACTGAGGCAAAAAATGAACAATTTTTAAGATGTAATCAAAAAGAATTCCGAGTTGTCAGTTTAACCCTCATTTGGCTTTTGAAGAAAATATACATTGGATATTTTGTCACTTTTTTGCAAATATTTTTCCGGGCCCTGCTGATTATTAAATACAAGCAAAATATGCTTCAAAACTGGTATATGCTTAAAAAGCTATTTATTTTATTTATTACTATTTTTATTATTATTTATTACATTACCATGAATAGCTTATTCTTTTACTTGTGCATCGTCAAAAAAATGGATATTTTTTTTGGGGGGGGGGGCGATTTTTTAATACCGCCACAAGGAATGGGATTTAATGTTTTTACACATTTCAATACACTAGAAATCTACTCTTTGTGCTAATTAAGATCTGTCATTTGCCCTACTGGAACACCTTTTTCCCTTTCAAGAGTATTATCTGCTGCCTTACAACAGTGCCATTGAAATAACTTGACGGTTCTTATAGTTTTGCATGGGAGTATATATTAAAAGAGACAACTTTGAACATTAAAAGGGCTCTCTTAGCTTGAACAGATGTGAGAGGTGACATTTTGGGATCCATGCTCACATTTCTGTGCATTTTACTCTTACTTTTAGTGCAAAACAGTCTTTACTCCTTGGACTATCTATCTTACCTTTCGTCCACATTTGAATCAGTGATTGGTTTAGGCGGAACTCTCCAAGGACAACCGGCAATTCCTCCGGGTAATCGATCGAAATCAAATTGGCAACAAATCTTCGGATCTGGACCACAAGTATGAGGAATATCGTAACTGTAGAATGGCATCATGTGTGCCATGATGTCGGTGGTATCCTCATGATCTGGAAATTTATCCGGGTTGTATGAAGAAGAAGCCGTCAAATTTTGTCATAGAGAAGCGATTTACCCCAATGTTGTCTCCACATAAACTCTAAATTTTGACTTTTGGCAAAGTGCTTCTTCACAGAGTAATGCGTTCTTTGGATGAGCATCCCATCGAAACCAATCCTCTTCAATAAATATGCCATGGTTGGCGAATATCCAAACGGATCGATAGCCCATCCGTTACTGAAAAAGGATTCCAAGATACTAAAGATATCCATGTAAATCGTGTTTTTTCTTCTTACTTGGGCTTGTAGCCTTCCATATTGAGTTTGAGCCACTCATGACCCGTGATGATTTGCTCAATAATAGAGGAATAATGGGTGTTGGCCTCATCATTCATGACCCATCCACCCGTGACAATTTCGAGTTGTCCATTATTAAGTAATTTCTTGAAATCATTCCGCATTTCAGAAGTTTGGCTGGACCACCACGTGGACAGATAAGAAATCTCGGCCCAAATGAACTTCCGTTTGGGATTGGCCAACAATTTGGGCACCATGTTATCCAAGATATGTCTGGTCTGGTCCATGTAATACTTGTCAAAGGTCTTGATCCATCCCGGATCATTATGCGAATGAGGCATAATGAACACTTTCAACTTATGCGCCGGATCTTTGGCCATTTGGCGGTCATATTGAATGTCCCAACCCTGTTTCCAAGCTCCTCCATCCGGATTATCAAAGGTCAATTCCCGGTAAACATCCGCCATACGGATATCGCAAGTATTGGGCTGGCTTTGGGCAAATTCATAATCGCCCTTGAATATCGAGGCAAAGGTCTTGTTGACCGCCGATTGACCTTTGGATCGAATGACCTTGCTTTGTTCCCGAATTTGAGATTGCTCTTGGCGGATTTCTTTGACGGTCTCCTTGATTTTTTGAATGGTCTTTTGGTTGAAGAGCAAGTCATTCTCCAAGCTCTTTAATTTACTCTCCAAGGATCCCAATTCCAACTGGAACATGAAATGGATCCATAAACAAATGTACAGAACACATATCAAAGCGTTGGTTGGTTACCTTTTGTAGTTCCACATCATCTAATTGAAGGTTGATCGTGTCCATTACCAAGTACATCATCAAGGTAAGTCCAATGACCAAGAGGGCTCCCAAAAGAGCATTGGTTCGCCGAATCCGCATCTTTGGAACTCAGGGATATCTACGCATCCACATAAACACAATCTCACAATCAATCCCAGAGGTTTATCATCATCATCTGTTGTATTTTTGCTACATACAGCGGTTCGGATGGGATATATTTGCGTGCAGGGAAGGTTGCTGAGTAAATTGAGAAATCGCTAAGCTGATTCTCTCTCTCTTTTCCTCTTTCTCTTTCTAGATCAGTGGGGTCTTCTCTTGTAGAAGGAAGGACCATAGAAAACGCTGTACTAGGGTATGCAAGAGTACATCATATCATACATGGATGGGACTTTGGAGATGTTCAACCTGGAAATTCGTCAGGCAGAAAGAAGTTTGTATATGTTGCACAGATTTCACCTGAAAGCCTTTAAAGGTAGACGTCATTTGATTGTTGTGTTTTGTTTGAGATTTGTCGTGAGGACAGAGTTCAAAGAAACCTAGGCTGAGGGTTAATCTTAAGAGATAACAACATTGCAATGTTATGAAGACCATGGCCGTGGCCACCATAACAAGAATGATAAGTGTTTAAGTTGATATGTTTGATTCTGATTTATGTCCTGCGTTTTAGAGGTCTATGATTTGGCAGAAAGCTGGATGGGATTTTGTCCTGCTAGAGCAGGGGTTCTTAAACTTTATTGAGCCTGGGCAGGGTTGGCAGGTCTTCGACGACTCTCATCGCCAGATTTGCCACCGAAATTCGCGAGAATTCGCCACCTCATTTGAAAAATCGCCAGATTTTCCTCAAATTTCTTTTTACTAACAACCCCATGTACATGAATAGTCAATCATGCTGAAGTAATCTTCAAGGAGCACCTCAAATGGTCAATTCTTCAGTTTTGTTTATCAACTTTCAATCCAACTTTTCTTTCGATACACATTTCATGAAAAAAGTTCTCGAAGAAAAATGGAATGCCACCATGTTGACTTTCCTTCATCAATTTTTATTTGTAGCACTTAGAACGCGTTTTAGTTTGTAATTTGTGAACAAAATTGAAATTCTATTGATGCTAAATAACAAAATATTTCGGACTCTTTTCTGAAACGCTATGAAATTTATGACTCTTTAAAAGCAATGTTAATGGTATTATGTTAACGAAATCTGACCAATTGCCATTAAAAATAACGTGATCACTCAAATAGAAAAAAAACACCATTTATGCCAAATAATATTTTTCCTAATAATTCTTTTAAGGAAGACAGAATGGCCAAGCGTACTAGCGCGTTCTTACAAGAGGCGAGTGTAAGTGCTTCCCCCGACGGCGTAGGTTCGAATCCTGTTGGGGGTCGTATTGAAGCTGTCGGGAGATATCCTTTAAAGGAAGCCAGAGTGGCCGCGCGTACTGATGCGTTCTTATAAAAGCCGTAAGTGCTTCCCCAGACGGCGTAGGTTCGAATCCTGTTGGGGATCGGATTGATGCTGTCGGGAAAAATCTTTGTTTACAAGGAATTGTAATACTACCTTGTAGCGGTAGTAGAAAATCCGCAACCATATAAAAAAAAATACCAATCACAATGTTCATGCCCTGTATTTTGACCATATCATAATAGATTGAGTAGTAAACCATAAAGAGGGCGTAACCAAAACCAAACGGGGGCAATCGCAAAATAATAGGATGCATGGTTTATTTAGGATTTCAATTGGCCCTACCATAAGGAAAATCAAATTGGGAATTTTTCAAAATCAGTTACACATGCGTTTGCCGAAGCTTTTGACTTCATAACAGTCTCTTTTTCCCAAGCTCTCTTGTTAAAAATTCTAGTCAGCATTTTTTACCGATTTTAAGTGGTACACAGAATGTGTTCTATATAAATTATAGGAATATGTATTCCATGTAAATGTCAAAAAAGATGAAACCCGAGTAGGGAAAAGTCATGTCTGATAAAAGCATTGGTCTGTAGGGGAGTTGGAATTAGCTGCCCAATAAAGTCCCTGAACTTAGGGCAGGTCACAGATAGTGGATAACAAGTCGTCTAGAAGAGACTAAGAAAATTATAATGGGTCGTCAAATGGATAGATTCGTCGATTAGAGGGAGGAAGTAAGTTCTACAGCAAAAGAGCGAAACAAAATTTTCTTACTCTTGGTAAATCAAATCAAGAAACAATACTTTGGTCAAAGCTCTCCCTCCCCCTTTAGTGATTGTCGTCTAAAATGTTTAATCCTTGGTTTTCAGTCAGAATGAAAGTCAAAATCATAAAGAGAGAACCAAAGTTTGCCTGAGTTTTCGCCACACATGGGCGATTTTGCCAATTTTTTTCGCCAAATTTCCCCAATTTCGCCAAGTTTTCGCCAACTTTGCTTATTTTGCCAAAGTTTTCGCCAGAAATACCAAAATCGCCAGATTTATCGCCAGATATGATTTCGCCAGATTAATTTTTCTATCGCCGGACACGTTTCAAAAATTGCCAGATTCGTGAAATCTGGCGATAGAAATCGCCAGTTGGCAACCCTGGCCCAGGGCCCCTCATCGCTTCAAATTAGCAACTTTTGGCATTTTTTGCATTGATTACTGAAATTCTGCGGGGATTTTGCACGAAATTTATTTCTTTCACGTACTTTCTAAGGCACTTTCAAATCATTGATAGTTTTTTAATTCTAAAATGATTTGTTTAAAACAAAACTGCGTTCTTAATGAAGCCAAAGGTTAAAGATAATTAAAACTTTATATTAAAGACTTTCGCCCAGAATCGACACAAAAATATGACCAAATTTGACATTTTTACCTAAAAAAGTGACATTTTTAGGCCGGAAGAAAGCAATTTTAGCAACTTTTGCTGAATTGATTGCAACTTTTATCATATTTTTTTAACTATAGGACCAAAATATTGCAGCTTTGGGCCAAAAAACCAGCAACTTTATCCGAGCCCTACTGGTGAGACTGGGCATGAATGTATTCCACCTAGCCAATCTTGGGGTCCCATGGGACAATCTTCTACAAAGGCACAAGTCTCTTGGCTATCTCCGGAGCTTCACGGATCTGTGACCATTTTACCGTGACCGTTTGACTTTCAACTGTATACCGTGACCTTTTTACCCAAAGAAATGGAGTAGCTAGGCTTATCGGTAATGGTGACGATGTGACTTTGCTCAAGTGCCAGTCATGGCATACACAATTTGTTTCTATCAAACCTAATTTGGCCTTTTTCTTGGTATTTTTTGGCATGACTAGTTCGCATAGTTCTGGCAACACTGGTTCGCTCTTTCGACCGGACCTCACATCGTCACCATTAACCAGTTCTTCTTCTACGGTCTTAGATATTTTACGGTATGGTCAAATTGGTAAAAAAACATCCCATAATGCAATTACTTGATTATTACTGTATAATTTGTCTCAATATCCTTACACAATTACAAAACGAATCAACAGAAATGAGAAAGTCCTCACAGAAATATGATTATGCACACTATGATGCACAATATGATGCACACTTCAGCTTTAAAAAAAAAATTGGGAAATAACCACGCCAGTACCATGTCAAAACTTTGGGATAGATTTCAAGTTGGGGCTGAAATCCGAGGCTTGGTGATTGCTTGACTCTCTAGTTCAAATTTGCGAAATGACAGTTGATCCATGAGTTCCTTTATTCTCTTAAACTAAATGAACCATTACAGATTTCAAATTTGAGTATTGACAATTGATCCAGGAGTTCCTTCCTTCATTCTCTTAAACTAAATGAACCATCACATATTCCAAATCAAGGATGATTCTTGGATTCATGCTGCAAAGCTAAATTCAAGGAAATAAATCACTTTTTCAATGAAGGAAAATGTCCGCAGAGCTATATGCTTTGTCAGCTTGACTCAGATGCAGATATTAAAAAACTCAAATACCATAGACATCGTTCAACCCAAATTAATTTAATTGTTCATTCAGTTTATGTTTCAAAAATAACTTTCTCTCTTAACTTCATGTTAATCATCACAAATTTCAAACCAATCAAGATTGAAGGACCGCTTGTTGGAGAACTCATTTCCAAGAAAGAAATTTCTTTTTTTATTACGGCAAAATATATCTGCACTTTTCTCTGAATTGTCATCATGGCCAACACTTCAATTTTCAAAAGCTAAGATACCATAGAAATCATTGTTGAGGTCAAGAATTAAAGTGTTTGCTGTTATTAATACAACTACATTTTTTCAAAAAATGAAGAAAAGAAATCAGAAAGTGAAATGACCAGGACTTCAACTTGGCAAGCGTTACTCTCGTCACAGAAGCGCCAATTTCCCCTAAGAATCTAGATATCTCGTTTGTAGCAGATTTTGTGGGAGTGTCGTTAAAATGTCAGCACAATTACTGGAAATGCCGTCAGAAATCACTGCCGTCAGCCATCAGAAAAAGTTGCTTATTTTTGTCAAAATAAACCCCAATCTATTATTTTTTTCATGATATTTATTGCATTTTGTCACATGATTCAAGAAAATTTTAGCAAGAAGCCAGAAAAAATGCCAGGTTTATAAAATATGCCAAATGCCAGAAAAGTGTTGGCAGCACTGCCTCTCATCGTCGCTATTGCCAATTATTGTTATTGCAAGATGTTAAAAAAAACTAGGTGAAGGTGCACGCAAAAAAAGATCAGGCATAATGTTTGCACAAGGGTGCCAAATAATGATGAAAGCATCTTGAATCCAAAAAATACCCTTTGTAAAATCTTTCCATTGTAAGCGGATATTAGCATCCGATGCTCATTTGCAAAAATCAGGGACTTCCCACGGTCATAAAAAGAACCACTCTTGTTACAGCAATTGGACTAGGAACCCATTTTTTACCGTTGCTTTGAGAAGGATCGACAGCAATACGAAATTAACAGCACTTTACGCACAAAAAACTATGAAATGTGTCTAAATGAAAACAGACTGAGAATCATGAAATTCAAACCGGATTGAAGTTGGCCTGGACAATGCAGTAGTAACAGAATTAGAACACTTGTGTCAAACATGACTTACAACTGCTATACAACATAAATTCCTATCGTTTGAACTCATCGATTTGTGCAACCACAATCAGATATTGAATCCACGGTCTGTGCAGCCTTCATCTTCATCCCCTCTGAATCCATCTTGGGGCCTTTTTGTTCTCATCTGTCGGTCGGTAGGCCCGGCCTTGTTTTCTGGCCTTGTTCGCCTCTACGAACCGATCCACAGAAAGAGCGGAGCCAGGAGAAGCCTTTCTTATTACCTCGCCTGGGTTTTGGTCTTCCAACGCACCGCTTGAAAGGACCTTGGCTGCTGAGCTACTCCTTCAATTTAGCCCGTGTGACCACGCACCCAATCGATAGAAAGTTGGAGCCCTCCGGTCTTGTTCCTCGGCTTCTTATTTTGCTTCCCCACCACCTCCTTCCCTCTATTCCACTGAGTAAGCGGGCTCTTTGCGGTGTCTACCAAATACTGTACATACTAAAGGCCAAGAGAAAGATGAGAGGGAAAGCCAGTCCTTTCGATACTGTAGTACGACCAGTGTTGGTCTGGTGAGTCGCGTGTGGTGTCAGTGATATCAGCACTTCTGAGGGGAGGTTTGACACGAAAATTCCAGAGGCATGGACCCCGGGGGCTATGGGGGTGCCTTTGGCGGGTCCAAGGCCGGGGGTCAGCAGGATCCATTAACGTTCCTCAAGAAACCGAATGTCGTGATGCGTCTGAGCGCTCTGGTAAGCACAAACCAAGCAACCAAGCACTGCACTACGTACACAAGCCGAGCCCAGAACGAGGGCACCCGTCGTCATATGACACCAGGAGTGTCAGCTGCACAATCCTATCATTTGGGATCATCTTATATTATTTGAGTCTTAAATGGGCATGGATCCATGGCATGGTAATTGATGAGGGGAGTTTATAAAAAAAAGTAGAAAAGAATCCCTTCAATTTATAGGAGTAGAAAGGTTGTTCTGGCATTTCCAAAATGACAACTCAACGTTGGTCGATAAGAGATGGAAATTATAAAGATATGACATTAGTGCGTTTAAGTTTGAACCCCAATTTTTAACAATTTCGGATTCTTTAAAATGCCGCTTTCCCTGGATCCAAAGTTTTCTTGTTCACGGGGAAACATGTTCCTTGCTCTTTTTGTCGGCTGCTTCCGCTTTTTCTTGTACAACTGCCGAAGAAAGCCAGATTCATTTTTCCTTACTTTAGTTTGACGTGTTCCAAATGTTTGTTTCAGGTCTTTGCCATGGTGGTGTTTGGCTCCATCTCTTCTCAAGGATGGACCTATGATGACCAGTTGCACAAGGACGTGTGCATCATGAACAACCAATCGGCCACGTGTCATTTCTCCACATTTGTCGGTGTGGTGGGATTCGTGGCGTCCATTGCCTTTCTCGTGGGTGAATGGTTCTTCGAGCAAATGTCTTCCATCAAGACCAGGAAGCACTTTGTCATCGTGGACATGGCCTTCTCCAGCCTTTGGGCCTTCTTCTACCTCGTGGCTTGCTTGATTATGTCAGTGGCTTGGAGCAAGTCCGACGAAAAATACGACTACGGCAGCAAAAACATCCTGGGTGCCATTTTCTTCGCCCTTCTTTCTGTGTTCTCTTGGGTGAGGCTTGGGAGTAATCCGATCTGGATCGACCCTCAATTTAGCTTGATGATTCACTTTCTAGGGAGGTGGTGCATTCTTTGCCTATCAGCGGTTCAAGGCCGGTTCGGATGGAGCCTTTGCTGAGGGTGTGGAGGATGAGGAAGGGGAGGTCCCTGAGGGGGCTTACCAAGGCTATGGCACGGATGAGGGTCAATACAGCGAGCCTCCTTTCTCTGGCGGAGGTCAAACAGGTATGGATCATGAACGGTTCTAACGAGGTTAGCAATCCTGTTCCATCTTGTCCTCGTCATCCTCATCCATCCAAGGTGTGATCAATGAGAACTAATGAGAGCATTCCGAAGCAAAGCGTCATCTTAGGTTGGTGGTTGGTTGCTTAGTTGAGAACAAACTTGTGCACTCTATCTAGCTCGATCCTTACTAGTGGTAGTTGTGGATTTGGCAATAGTACAATATACATCGTACCAGTACGTTGCTCGTCCGATCATTATTCATATTGAAAAGTGGAACGAGTACTTGACGATGATGGTTTTCTTCTTGCATGGAAAGAAGAACAAGCTCTCTTTCTCTCTCCCAAACGCGACTAGGAAAGAACTTTGCTGACTTGTTCCGATTTCATTTGTGCCAAGACTGCGAGGATTCTCTTGGATGGTGCCAAGCACTGTGATTTTTCTTTCCTAGCATGATTTGACTTTTTGATTAATCTCTATGGAATACTGATTGACTTTCCATCTTGCAGGAATGAACTATCAACAACAAGTTCAGTACTAAACAACGCTCCATCCATCCGCCCGGAGGGAAATCCAATCTCCTTTGACCTTATCCATGTCCTGCCAAAAACCCATTGGCCTGCCTATCTGCGTTGTAGTTATTCCGTTCTCTTGCACCTGTTCTCCGTGTTCTTAAAAATGCAGTTCGATGTGCAAAATTATTTGCATGAAAACGTTAAGTACGAGCATCCAAACACGGTTGCCTGATTGCCTTCGACAAGCCAAAAGTGGAGCTGTGAAGAATTTTCCAATCCCATCTACACGTCATCAGCATCGATATTACCATCCACCCCAAGTCAAAAGAAAAGTCTCAAGATTCAAAAGGTTCAGCATTATTCTTGTTATCACACGTGGGGTTCTTCTCGGCTGGACTTTTTCCGTGTCGTTTGTGTTTGGTGACCCTGATCTCCCCGTTCGAAACACTAGTTAGCCAGTATCAGGTTATATCAGTCTTCATATGCTTCTTGAACTTCAACTATGTGCTTTGTTAAGTCTGAAAAGTAGATTTCTTGACTCCTATTTCACTCCTTTGCCCTTTGAATTGCATCGGGAAATCATTTTTGTTGTGGAGTCAACGCATTGTACATAAAGTAAGACACATAATAATTCCATAAATACGTGTTCGGTTAATATTGTTATTATAAAAAGGGGCTATTAATAACCTCAGAAATTGAGGCAAATGTTAAAGTATTTATAGTTTGAGACACTACCTTGCAAAGACGATTCAGATTGACATGAAACCAATGAAACCAAGATTAATACCTTCTCTATAAGATCCACTCAAACAACAGCAGTCTTTTGGGTCAGATGAGAACCAATATCTATTAACTATTAACATTAAGAATCACACCAAGTTTGTTGTCATCGTAACACTAGTTTTGCTGTAGGGATCCATATGATTGGAAGGAATGCTACTCATTTGGCTTTGGAGACTTTCTTGTCACACTTAAAGTTAAAAACTGCTCGCCATTCCTGCCCTTCCCAACCGATTCATATTCACCTTGTTGTTTTCCATTGTTAAATCTCCCGCTCTTTTCGAACTTGCTAGTTATTGATCGTATGTAAACGAACCTTGTTCAGTTTGATCTATGATGATCGTTCCAGGAACATTTTCAACAAGTCACCGTTTTGCCAATTCCATTCCCAGAGCTAGGATTCTTCTCTTCTAATCAAGAATTTTATCTTCTTACGGGATGCCTTCGGCTTTTGAAGGGTGACGAACTTTATTATTATGATTATCACCGTTTTGTGGAACACAAGAACAGCATCATCATGATTATTAGTGATACAAAATTGTTACCAATATCCCTTGATTTTATGAATGATGATTAATTCCGCTTTTTTGTAAAAAAATCTGTGAACCAAATTTTTGGAAAGGGTGAATTGTTTATCATGAAATAAATGTTCTCCCTTGAAAAAAACATCAGTGTTATTTTCTTTTGCAACGTTCACTTAGTATATTTATTTCAATCTCGTTCTGAAACTTAATACATTCGATTGGTCCTTATGGGAACTCTTTAAGGGAATGAACGGAAATAGCATCATTAGTTTGGTCCTGAAGTGCCTGTTAACTTCCTGTCGCGTCGCGTAACTACTTAATGTTTGGATATGTAAATATCAAATGTAATTGTTTTAAGAATAAATTACCATCGGCTGATTTCGCCAACATATTCCAACCATTTTGCCTAATCGTTTGCAGAAGAACGCAATTGAATTAATCCTCCTAGAAATCATAATTCTCACCGTTAGCCTCCCACTCCAGAAATTCTGTGCTTCTTGGTCAAACTTACATTTTTTTCAAGTTATACCGTGTGATTCATAAGGAACGAAACAGAAAACCATGTCTATTGCTCAGAAATGATTGATCTCTCAAAAAATGCATTAGGATTAAAAATATGTGGCAGATATCAATTCTTCACATAAAAATGGTTTTGTTCCCTTTAGTTCGCCTTATTTTTGATTTTAGCAAAATCTTGGAAGGGAGAGAAAGTCTCAGTCATGAAGAGGAGTGTTTTCAGAATTCTGTTAAAATGTGTCGTCTTTTAGATGGTGCTCCATTTTACCAAAAAGTCTCCAAAATACATGAAAATGCAAAGAAGCGCTCAAAATGCAAATGAGGGCCCAAAAAAATTAAAATGAAGGTTTTTGTATAAAATTCACAGGCCTAGTGATGTAGTTCCTGACTACAGTAAGTCATGGTATCTCCTCAATTGCTTAAAAATACAAATATGTTTTTTGTTAACTTGCTTTAATAAATATTCTTAAGAATTGTCTGAACTCCGTCGTTTTATTTTTGAGGCAAATGATGACCTTATCCGATTCATGGACATTGCCATCGCATTTTTATGTCATTCTTTGTATAGCTTGCTCATTCTTGTGCAATCTTTAATCAAATGTGTGAAATGATAAGCCGATAACTTTGGTGCACATAAACCACAAGTATTCGATTGTAAATGTTTCTTTTAAACCTCATTTGAATTTACATCGGCCTAACGAAATCCCAATCAAGAGGCACTATGAAGTACCTAATGGTTTACACTGAAAAGGCTCGCATCGGCGGAGATAAAGGTATGGAACAAATGTATACCGCAGTTTCCGGCTTATCCAACGACGAACGTGAATCACTCCTTTCCTTTCTGGACATGAAATATCCAGAAATGTCACCTCAACAAGATCTGTTCTTATCTCGAGTGAACCATATGCCGGTGAGTTCTTGATGGGTAGATAATCTTTGAACTGGCGTCAAAAAGTTTTATTTTTTTCAGGTTGTAAATTTTCTTGTCGATAACTGCGGCTATGAAATGATGGGATCTGACCCCAAACTGGATAAAATTCCTCCCAAAAGTGAAGGGAAGACTCGTTATTTGTTAATATACCATTTGCAAAAGAAGTAATGTTGAGGTCAATTGCGTTTACTACCAAAGAATTTCATATCATATGAATGATTGTCTTTGATAAATAAATATGACATGGTCAAAAATAAATAAAATGCTCTCGTAGAGAAAAGGGTCAATGCATTAGATCACAATCATACCAACTGGTTTCAAAACCAAACATTTAGTTGTGTCGACCAGATGGATACTGGTATTGAAAACCATTGATGTAAAAATTTAGTTCATTTATTAGGTTGAAAATAAGACATTTTTCTTGACTTAATTTATTTATGACTTGTCTGTTTTTGAAATTTTTTTTGCTCGATGAGTGAACCTGAAATGAGAGGCAAACTTTGAAGAACTTTTCGAAGGAACTTGAAAATCATTATTCTACTTAAGCTCAATATATTCTTCCATAAAACAGTGGTTGAATCATATGCCTGAAGTCTCCATGACTTTGGTCAGGTTAGAACAGAAAGTCTCATCATATGGTTTGATCAATGACAAGTTTTCTCCTAAATCAGGTTTTTTGGGCTTCGAGAAATCCGGGCGGGGATTAAGCACCTTCTATATTAAGGCGACAACTTTCTTTCAAATCGGCCTCATTTCATAGCCAGACCTCGTTCGATTGACACGGCCAATCATGGGGAGGAAAACTTTGATCTTGGCCGTTATTTTGCCAATTGCATTGTCTTCCTTCATTCCTCTGGATCCTTATCGACAGGGAAATAAACGAAGATTGCAAAACTTGGAAGTAACAGTTTACAACAATCAAGGCCAATGCGAGCCATATGTCGAGGATTGGAAGGTCTGGGAAGGAGGCTTCGTTGGTAAGATCCAGGTCAATGAAGAGGTGTCCAAGGATTGGAAGGTCGAAATTGAACTGGACAAGAGCGTGGAATCGTTGGAGGTTTTTGACGGACAAACGGACAACACTTTCGGCTCAAAATTTGTCATAACTTCTCGAGATTGCCAATCCAACAAGTTTTTGGTTATGGGCAAGTTTGCCAAGAACGCCGTTGGACCTATGCTCAAGACTATCATGGTCAATGATGAAGCCGTTATTTATTGCAATAAGGATGAAGAACCTTCAGCGGTTGAAACTCAACCAGATGCTCCGGAAGAAACTGAGGAAGGAGAATTGGCTGCGGAAACAGTCGTGTCGCCTGCTGTGGTTCCAGGATCTAGGAACCACGTCGATCTTCCAGAAAAGGTGTGTTTGGACTCATAAGCCTCTAAATGTATTCTATTCGTGATTGACTTCGTTTACAGATCATGGGCTTGTACGTTCTCTTGGCTGACGATGATGAAGATGGCTTCGGTAGCGAGGCTGAGTGGGAGCCCAAATTGTACTCTTGGCAGCAAACTGCCGCCAATGTGCTCTTCTTCACTTTCATCCACCCAACCACCATGGATGTCCCACCTTCATTCAAGAAGCTTTCAGACACTCGAGGAACCAATGCTGAAGGAGCTGTTCCCGCTGATACCACGATCATTTTTGCCATTGGTGAGTGAGTGACATTCATGTTAAAATTTACTCTGATTCATAATTTGGAAACTCCTCAAAGGTGGGTATGCTTACTCTATCGACCCAAATCCATGGGATTGGCTAACCAGCAAGGAAAAAGCCGAGGCAATGGCTGAAAAGGTCGCCAAGTGGTATGACGACTATAATTGCGACGGTATTGACTTGGATCTGGAGGAAGGTGCTGGTGCTAGAAAGGAAGCGGGACCAAATATGATCCACTTCGTCCGAAAACTTCGACAACTTCAACCAAAAATGATCATCAGTCAGCCAACCTACGGCTATCCTCAGGTAGATATGAACCTTCCTTGGAATTGGGTTAGACAATGCCACATCAATGTTTTTGTCATTCGCAGGTTCAAGCTGAGATTGATGTGATCAACGCCGGTTGGGACAAGGATGGCAAGAGCACCAATTTGATCGACACCGTAGGACTTATGGTTTATGAGGGCGACCAAGCCTTGAACTATGTGAAGAATTATGCCAATGGGGCTGGACAATGGGAAGGTTTCCCTATCAAGGTGAACGTGCCTACAGACGCTATCTTGCTGGGTGCGAAAGGGTCGATTCGGCCTGATGTGGCTATTCGAATGGCCAAGGAGGCTGTTAGCCAAAACCTTCGAGGAATTATGGTTTGGTACACTAGTGTGGAGAACGGGTTTAAGTACTCTCCAGTCTGGGATTGGACCGACGACTCTTCCTTGGGCCTTTTGGAGGCCAGGAGAGTCTTTGACGAGCATCTCGCACATCAATCTGGTTAAAACAATATCTACCTTATAGGAATATCAAATCTCAAAATAAATTCATATTGTCTAATTTTGCATAAAAATATGTTAGATGTAAATTGTTGAGCTGTCGCCAAAGGAATCAACGTTGGACTCATTAGGATTGACCACCGATTCATAAAGAGTAGAGAGTTTTGACTCTCTGTCACAATCACACTTGTTGGGTTCGTTGTCATTCTCCAGCGCAACACCTTCCGGAACAGCTTGATCTTGAGAAGCTCGAATCGTTTCGTCTGGGTCGAAGCCTAAATTGACCATTCGAAACATTTCCGGATTGTACTCATGAACGGATTTGCCTTTCAAGTGCCGAAGGCCCATGAGTAGAGTACACATTCCAACTGGAAGAAATACCAGGCCATGAATTGTGCCCAGACAGATCACTAACGTCATCATAGTAGCAAAAGATTGAAGGATATAGCTATCTATGAAGAACAGAGGCATCACACCGAGAACAGTGGAGAAAGCGGACTGAATGATTGGCATGCCAAAGGCTTCCAGACTTGATTTTATCCTCTCATTGGGATCCATATCTGTGCTTGATATGAAGTGATGGGTAATATGAGCCGAGAAGTCCACAGAGAAGCCAATGCTAATGATGATGTTAATCATTGAGATCACATCCACTTTGATGCCGGTTAAGAACATCCCACCTAAAATTCCCACGATAATGGAGATAATGGAGAGCACTATCACAAGACTACTAAAAATCCGGGGGATGAGAAACAGGGCCACGAAAAACATGGCAGCCACACAACAGAATCCGCTCGTGCTCGTTGAATACACCACATGATTCGATTGATCATAAAGAATGAAAAACGGATTGTGAATGACCACAGAAAGTTCGGAAGCTTGCGTCGAAAATCGGAGATCAAACATCAAATTTTGCTCTTCAATTGAATTCCTTATCGATGAACTTTGGAAAACCATCCTTGACGCGAGAATAGATGTCCCATTTTCGTTAAACCTGACATTATGAGAAACAGGAGCGGATTTGAACTCCGTCAGGAATTTTTTCAAATTCATGATGAATTGCTCGGGAGGATCGCCTTCTTCGGGAGAAAATGGACTGTCCAAGAATGAAGTGAGCCAGTTCTCTTCAATTTTTGGGTTATTGCTCATCCGAGGGGAGCTTTTGATATTATCAATGACCCGAGAGATCTCTTGTTGCACTTTTTGGTCTGAATAATCGAGCTCCTCATGAAAGATCACCTGAATTCTGTAAGCATAATGATGAAATGCCTTGAAATGGTCTTGAAGGTAAGAGAACATTTTGGAATCGCGACGCATTAGATTTTTAGGCTCCAAACCGTATCCCAAATTAAATGATCCAATGAGAGCCATTGTGAAGTAGGCTATCCAGATTATAAGCACCAAAACTTTTACCCATGATTTAGTCAGAGGCACACCGAGATAACTTTGAAACATGTCTGTGCCCGATGGCAGTTTGGTGACGCATTTCATTTCCAAAATCTTTAATTTAGGAACTTTCCTCAACAAGGCATCCTGCACGGAGTACAAAAATGCCAGACCAGGGCCAAAAATGAACAGGGTGCCAAGATAAATGGCCAATAATCCGGATCCCGCGTAAACACAAAATATCTCGACACAAGGAAATCCTGGAACCAGAGCTCCAACCATAAAGCTTATTATGTTGGTCAAAGAAGTGATGGTGATGGACACTCCAGCTTCTTGATAGCAATGGGATAGTCGATGTGGGATGTAACTGATGTGCTTTGATTGCCTCCATGACGATAGCATCACAAAAGTATCGTCCAAGCCCACGCCCAACAATAGAAAAACGGATGCTAGATTGATGGCCTGCCAATCATATCCCACTCTCATGACAATTGCAAACGCCAAGAACATGCACAAAACCGTGTTGAGTAATCCCAAGAGGCTGACCAGTATCATGATTAGTCCAAATTTGGAGTTCATGGAGTTAAAAGTGATATACAAAGTGACCAAGGCCACTGTTACGTCCAAGTAGTCAAAGGCCGAGTCAATATTGGACACGAGTCCTAGTTCCAAACTTTGTGAATGTAGGACATCAATTTGAATGTTGGTAAAATTAAGCGATTGCATCCAATGAGCAACCTCAATCTCCCACGTCTTGCTCAGATTTAAATGGTCCGGTGCTCCACTCAAGGAATAATAAAGCTTCATGGTAAAGGCGTCGATTAGACGGGTTTCCTCGGGATTCAAGACTACGTTGCCGAAATGTGCCGGTAAGAAGTAGTCATTGCCACTCACTGGGTTTGACATCTTGGGAAACTCCAGAATGAAATCTCCCGATTCTATAACTTGAACGTAGTCAAAGAGTTCCAAAACGTCGTTGACTAAACAAGCGTTGTCTCTCTTGACGCAAAGTTCTTGAAAACCTTCTCCAGACTTTAGATGCACTAGGTTAAGCACTTGGTTGTTAAGATGCATAATTTCAGTCCATATTTCAGTCCTGAATACACTAAGGTTGTCTTTCGGCTGTATCAGAAGATTCAATCCCGGATTCATCTTGATTTCATGACCTGGATGATAATCATGGTAATCTAAAGGGAAGTATTTGCCCGCAATCTCACGTTCTTGCCACGCCTTTGCGGTTTTAGGAATAAACAGCTTTTCAATATCCGTTTCATATCGCATATGAGGTAGATAGACAGTGTAGACCCAATACGATGTACTCAAAATCGTTGAAAAATTGAGTAAAAACGTCAATTCTCGTTTTCTTCCCAAGAGGTACCCAAGCTTGGCAAATAAACGAGTAAGACGATCTCCCATGTGTAGGCAAGCAAATATTGCATTCAGATTCCATACCATGATTACCACTATGCCAAATTCTTTGATTGCACGAGCACCGAACCGATCGAGATTTCTTACTCCTTCCACTAATGAAATCCAAAATAAGTGGCTCTCTTTGTTCGAACAAACTAGCGTCACAACAAAATAAAAGGTGGCGAGAAATTGAGCAGGCAAAGCATCTGATTCGTAGAAAATTAATAGTCGAAGCTGGTTGTCAGAATATTTTTACTCAGCAACAACATGTCTTTATATCGAGAGTCATTCTTACACCAAGAAACTTTGCTTACTAAATAAATGGTTTTGCCAGCGGTAATATTATTCTTGCAGCAAAAATCCCTCTAATGCCAAGGAAGGAGCACTGAATTTCGTGGAGAGAAGTTGCATTATGCCACCCTATCTAAGCCCTATCATTTAAGAGCCCTGCTTTGATCTGATCTTTGATCTAACTGTGATTGGCTTAGTCAAGTAAAAATGTGAAGTTTCCGGACACAACCATAACAAAATTTATTTCTCGATAAACTTAAATTGGCTTGCTCTAATGCAGAGTTGGGTCAATTACTTGAAAAATGTAATTAATTACAATTACAATTACATCATCCGAAAATGTAATTGACTTCAATCACATGACAATTACATGTCAATTACAATCCTTCCGTGTCTTTCACCCTTTTGCCTTTTTAAAACGATGAAAAATAAACAGATCTACCATTTTAAAATAGCGATACACCAACTGGCAACTTATAATGCCTGAAAGGTTAATATGAAAGAGGGATTTACAAAAACCAAAAGCTTCGGAACGGACTTAAATGTCAAAACTATTATGCCATGAACCACAAGGGATATTTTTCTTTTCTAGAAAACACGAATTTATACACATAAATCAAGTATGACGATGTTTTAAACCTTTATATTTCCACCTCATTTGTCTGCCCTCAGTTGTGAAAAGCCCTACCTCCTGACACAAAAATCATGGCCAAAAGCTATTTTAGTTTAAAGTATTTAAACATCATAGCTTGGGTGTGTATTGCAACAAAAGCTACTTATTAGTGGCATCACATTGACCGCTAATTGATGACAAAATAATCGATTTGCAATTGAAAACTTAAAGTATCAATTGATATTATGGTTAATTTGAAGAACTAAGAGTTTGAAAAGTAATTGGTAATTTGTAATTGAAAATTACAAATACTCGGCCCAAAATTGTAATTAATTACAATTACAATTACTTGGTCCAAAATTGTAATTAATTACAATTACAATTACTTGGTCCAAAATTGTAATTAATTACAATTACAATTACTTGGTCCAAAATTGTAATTAATTACAATTACATGTACTTGTAATTGAAATTACGTAATTGTAATTGCAATTACAATTACTTTCCAACCCTGCTCCAATGAAGAAGCAATTGTTTGCAAATATCATTCCAAATATGACTTATTTTTAATGAAATATCTCTTTAGTGGCTTTTGGGGAGTAATCTAAATCAGAATTAAGATTTTCCACACTTATTCTGTACATAAGTTGTTTATTGGTTTTTCTTTAATTATTGTGGCCACCCTGGCAATCCATACAAAAAATCTTGCTCAAACTGGATTTCAGTAACGGGATGGATTCCACCTCTCCATCCCTTTGATTGTGTTTAAGTTAAAGTGATAAACTGATCAATTGGCGGTGTAATGAGTAAGATTCTTGAGTGTATGACATCAGCATCACTAACTTGCCCATCTTCCCGCTTGCTTTATCTCCATACTTGGATCTGAGATATCGGTGGAGCATGAAGATTTGATCGTTTTGGATCCTTTCCACTTTCTTGCCATCTTTAAGGGGGCTACTCCCATCGGACAAAAATATCAAGTTAAGGATAACAATGCAGATGATAATGGCATCAATTGGCTTGTTCGGCATTTCCCTGAGAGCACTTTGGATTTTGTTCATAATGTTTCTTTGAGCGTTCGACAAATTTTCGTCTTTATTAGGGCAATTGGAGTAGAATGTTTCGAAGGATAGCCCTGGAAAATTGCTCATTTTGATTACTTCGAGCGTTTCCACAGCATTTTTTAGGTCTGGGTTTGGATCATTTGCTTGAAGGGCAATATCTAAGGCCTCTGTAACGTCCTCTAGATGCCGGGCGAAGTCGCCTGGGTTGAAATAGATGGACATTATGAGTGCAAAAAATGCAGTGCTATTCCTTTGCACCAAGGTTTCTCGATCCTCCGAGTCTAAATCTGTCATTTCTTCTAACCCTAATGCAATCGTCCGAAATATGGTTGTCTCTTTCTCCTCGAGAAAATGAATAAAATCCACACTAGGAGTCTCCAAATTGAGAGCAAGCTTCCACAGTGTCTTGAGGGGAGCTATATCTTGAGCCAAGTGATTAGCTAAAACTGACACTTTAAATTTTCTTGCATATTTTGAGAGTCTTTCGACCTTGAGTTTTTCTTCAACAGTGAACTTGAGCTCCACCGGTCTTTGGATAGGCACTATTTCCTGCTTCATTTTGGCCTTCATGATCTTACTTTGCTTAGCTTCCAGCTTGAATTTTCTCTCTTGATCAGTGATGATCCATTTCGGATTCATTCCCGCTAAGAGACACTTTTGAAATCGGCACCACGCGCAACTTTTTCTGGATTTCGAGTCTATAATACAACATTTTTTCGCCTTGCAATGATATATTGGATGAGTTTGGTTTTGAATGGAACGTCGAAAGAAGGCTCGGCAGCTTTCACACACTTGACCCCCATAGTAATTGTGTTTTCCGGCTGGAAGATTGCAGACATGGCACAATCTAGGGCATTGGATTTGAAGAGAAGATGATGATGATCTTTTTATTTTGATAGGTAGAGAGTCATTGGAAGAAATTGGCGAGTTTGAAGAAGGCTCCTCTTCGTCTATCAAATCAAATGGTTCCAGTGGCTCTTGTGTAAGAATATCGCAAATAAATTGATCTGTAATAAAGCTCTCCAAGGATTGATCAAAGTCGAAATCACCCATGGTTCTGAAAAAGACAGATATCTGTTTGTAGTTGGTGCAATAAAGTCACATAAGTTTCTGAGATGTTGGTTTATTGAAAGAGACTGCATGTGTATGGATTTCTGACAGCTGCTTGGTAATAGTGCTTATCATTAGCCCATCCATTAGCTTAGCATAAGCCTTTCTGCCCATCGTCTCTTTTAGGTAGCGGTACAACATCATTGTGTATGTAGCTTGAAGATTCTCGATCCGGATATCTTTCGTTCCGCGATCAAGGCACACAGACACGAGTGATACTAGGATGGTCAACATAAATAATATCTTGTCCACATGAGAGCCCTTTGGAGCTCTGGGATACTCTTGAACCTTTTGGAAGAGCTCCTTGTGCCTTTCCTCTACCTCTAGCGATGGAGCCCATGGTGAAGGGAACACTGTCTCATATTTGGGTCCTTGAGCACGATTTTGGATTTTGTCAAAAACGTTCAGAAATGAGTTGTAGTCGGGGTGATTCTGTACAAATGTTTGCGCTACAGATCTGATTTCCTTTGCGGTTTCGGCGAAATCCGGATTATTCATCGCCATAACTCCAAATAGAGGAAAGAGTTGCCCGAAGTTTTGTTGGCTAAGAGTTGTCGCGACATCGTGATCGAGTTCTCCCAAATGGGCCATTCTCAAAATAAAGTCTGGAACCGGTCCCACGTGCTCATTGATGAACACCAATATATATTCAAGTTCCATTTTCTGACCGAGAATGAAGTCGGTCATCTTGGCTCGCATTCTCGGATTTCCATGAAAGTATCGTTGAATCAAGGCATGAACCCGATATTCCCTCATATGATGCATCAATCGACAAATTCGCATTCTTTCCTCTTGTGTAAAACACATGTCCGGACTTTTAAGTAAGGTTTTCTTCGCGAGTTTCCTTTGGATATTAGCTTGACGATCAATCTCCGTAGAAACCCAATTTGGCTTCATTCCTATCTTTATGCACTTTTGGTACCGGCAGTACATGCACTTTCGTTTCGATGCCCAATAAATAGAACACTCGTTGTTGAATTTGCAGACCCATAGAAGATGAGATTTGTTTTGCACGGCTCTTCTGAAGAATGCCCGACAACTTTGACATACTCTACCTCCATAATAAATGTGATGATTGCACTTATTTTCACACACTTCACATTCCCAATTAGAAGTTTGGGGTTGATCAGGCTGAATGTTCGTGACTCCTTGGGAATCACATTGCGATAGAATGCTAATATCGTTTATATCATCGGATAAGATTTCTGAGAGAAACTGATCGGTAAGGAGCTCTTCTCCTATCGTAGAATCGAGATAGTTAGCATCCATTTTACTGAAGGAAAAAAAAAACTAAAGATTAGTAGCCTGATAAGATAATTATGCAATCAACACTGCAATCTGTAATGCTTATCCAATAGTCATGGTTTGCAATGCATTGAAAACATCTTTGGCACCAAGAGACAGAAGAAAGAGTTGATGAAGTTTTCGATTAGCCGAATCAGGAAACCGGAGCTTCAGATATCGATGAAGTTGGAAAAGCAATCTCTGATGCAATACCTTAATTTTTGGTCCATTTCGAAGACCTTCATCTTGAAATTCAGTCGAAAAAAGGAACGCTTTCAAAATCAAGACAATTAAAACGTTATCTTGAAAAGGATCAGAAGAGCTCTTGACCCAGTTTTGGATTTGGCGCATGTTTTTTACCAATTGGAAGGGATCGTCGTGGGAGCCAATCTTCTCTACTCCTTGGTTGAGCTTGGTGGGTTGAGATGTTTGTAGTGGATGAAGGAGTTCCTTGCCTTTCTGATTGGAACCTTGATTCATGTGTTTTATCAGACCTCCGAGATAGCTCGTCAAAAATTCGGGCATGCAAAACACGCTCCACATGAATCCAAACAAAATCGGAAAGTTGTGGTTAATCAGGATCATTCTGTCGTGAAAATAGAGATCCTCAAACTCCGGGTTTCCCATGCAGTATTGCATCAGAATGTCTTCATCCAATTTGGTCATTGATTTGAGACAATGAAGATCGCTTGTTCGTCCTTGAAACACGGTTGTCAGCAGAACTTGGTACATACCGGGTTGTTGGTGATAGAAATCGATTACGGTATCGTAGGATTTCGTGGCAAACTTGCCAAATTCTGCTGCAAAAACGTTCTTTTCTTCCAAGGTAAACACGGACATCACTTCGAAATTCTTTCTCGCTATTGAAAACGACTTTCCAGGGTCTTGATGGGCATTTGCGGTTCTCGTGTCTTCCGGATGGTGACTTAAAACCCCATTTTGTTGACCAGTCATGACATAACTCGGTTTCATCCCCACTTCCAAGCATTTTTTAAACCTACAAACCTTACACACTCTACGTGACGTTGAAGAAATTATGGTGGAACATGTTCCACCCTTGGTACATTGTTTCTGGGCAAACTTTTTGGACTTGACTGCCCTCTGGAAGAACATGCGACAACCGGAACATGTATTGGCACCATAGTAGCAATGTTTTCCCGCTAAAGCTCCACATATTGGACACTTTTTGATTCCTGGATCATGGTATAAATCACTTTCTGTTGGGGAGTTGCAACTATTAGAAGAATCAGTGGTAGACAAATCTTCGAAGTTGTCCTCTTGCAAAAGCTCCAAAATAACGTCTCCATCGAATTCTGGTAAACTGCTACCTGCTTCCGATGTTATCAAGCCCTTTCCATTTTCATCCACATAGGCCAAAAGGTCGAAATCTTCGGGTACAAAATCAAGCTCCATAAGGAAGGTACTTCGAACGCAATACTTACATCAAACGCAATGCCAATGAAAACAAGATCTGCTCGTCCAAAGGTAAGACTGAACATTTGCTGTGAAGACGTCAATGTAGAACACAGTTGTGAGGCCGAAGTACACTCATTCATATCACTCATGAGAGATAAAACGGGCCCTCGTTTAGATCTAGACGAGCAAACGGCGTGTTGAGCCAAAACTAGTGTTAGGATTTAGGAATGCGTTATCCTTGCTCAACCTAACCTTACAAACACTGTCTTTGTGCCTTGCCAGAGCTACCAGTCAATGACATTTATCCATAGCAACCCAAAAGTTGTCCATGAAAACTCCTCTTGTTTGTTCAGCTCTTCATTTTAGATTGGGTCCCTCGTTCCGTTCCTTAAGGGGAAGAATACTTTTCTTTCTTTCGGTTGTAGGTGATATTTAATGCTCTAGAAAAAGTATGATTCTAATGAGCAACTGATAAGTAATAACAATTTTTCAAAACTTGACTCTTTTTATCATTTGCCAGAAACTTCTAAAACAGGAAGGCTCATTAACATTAGCTGGGCGTCGTAGAACTCCACTAGAGTTTCTACTTGAGCATGGCCAGCGCTCAGTAAATGCTATCTGTTCATGCAATTTACAATTGGATAACGATAAAAAGATAGTGCAACAATACCCTGACCCTATTTTCTTGCTCAAGTCATGATTTCTTGCAGCTCAAAATTATTAGATTTTGAGCCCACACACAATCTTACATTCATATTTATTTTTACACTTGAGCAACAACTCTTTTTCGCGTGGAAAATAAATGAATTAGTACAGAGAACCTTTTTATTTTATTTCGTGGACATGGGATCACTTCACAACTTCTTCTAGGACATTTGAGATTGATTTGATGCTCAAAGAAATCATGGCAGTCTCATGAAGAAAGGCGTAACTCTTGTTGCGAAACTGAGTTTTGATGTATCGATGAAGTTGCCACAAATATTTGTTCTGAATAGCTCCAATCTTGGCCGGATCGTCCAGTCTGTCGGTAAAATCAGTTCCGAATAAAAGGATTTTATAGAAAATCAAGGTGATATTGTGGTCTGGACCGGTTTTTGTGGCTCCATTTGGAGTTGACCAATTTTGAATTTTCTTTGTTTCTTGGTCGAAAGTGATTTTCTTGGATTCCTCACGAAGCATGTCTGAAGGCAGGATGTCATTGAGACTTGAACAAATGCTCTCTTTAGTGGAGGACAGTAACTCCTTGGCTATATATGCTAGTGGTCCATATTGTTCGTCGGTTTCGGCTCTTTTCTTGATCACATTAAAGAAAGTAAGAAAGTACTCTTGTGCATCGTAATCTTGACCATAAACAGCCCAGACTAGAGCGTAGATTGCTGGAAAATTATTCTTAACGAGGGTCATTCGATCATGAAAGGAAAGTTCAAAGCAATCGTTGAGTTCCAAACAATACGTCGTAATGGTAACCTCATCAAGCCTCATCATTAGCTTCAGTTTCTCGGGTGACAGGGGTGTCTTGAAAATCATATTTTCGTGATAGCACTTGAACTCGTCCAAACGATTGACAAAAAACTCGAGACACTTTGTATACGAATGGTTTATGAATGACTTGTACTCCTTGTTGTAGTACAAGTGCTCCTCTTGCGTGTAAATCATAGACAAATCTTCCTGCGTTTTCAGCATTGGCATAATAATGGTATTTGCTTCAGTTTTAGACCGATACTTTCGCACAATTCGATCTTTCCTCTCCGTGTCTGACAAAACATAAGCAGGATTCATTCCAGCATCGAGGCACTTTTGAAAGCGGCAAAATTTGCAACTTTTCCTTGATTTTGAATCAATAACACAATTGAGATCTCCCAAGCATTGGAAGATGGTTTGGTGATTATTCTGGACAGTTCTTCGGAAAAATCCTCGGCAACTCACGCACACTTGTGCGCCGTAATAATAGTGTTTTCCGGCTGGACGTCCACAAACAGGGCATGTTTTGTTATCAGATCCTTTGGGTGTGGATACGGCGGGATCTCCATTAAATATATCTTCACCAAGGATCCCTAGAATCTCGTCCTCACTGAGAAAATTGGAGCCACCAGAATCTAACGAGGATATGGAGAGAGCCGTCTCTGGCATATCCCCTTCCACAAAGCGTATAATATCAAAATCTGCCTCCATTGCCATGATGGAAAGGCTGTTTTGTGCTCTGGTTTTGTCGATGAGAACAAATTGAATAAATTTTAGGCCCTCTATCTCCTTTGGCTGACGTAGTTTTAGTAACTAAGCACTCAAAGACGTCGTGCTGGACTCCTCAATCTCACAGGCTGTTCATTCTGTTACGCAGGCCAAAATATGTTCACAAAGCTTGCCTGAAAATTTTGAATGGAGCACAATATTTGAAATGTTGTTCCTTCCCATCCCTACTTGAAATAACATTGAGTAGGACTTGAATGAGTACGGGAAAGATCAGAAGACTTGAATTTGAATGACTTTACAGAGTTCTGAGCCAAAAAATCTGAGTACTAGCACGCACTTGTCATTATAACTTTTCTATGAGATGTGCCCAAAAATCCATTCCATTTCTATTGACCCCCGAAGTAAGAAAGTAAGATTACTTAATGGTAGAGTAATGCTTATCAAATGTTTCAGAGCAACATGTCTTAAAAAAGTTCAAATAAAAAAAACACACAAATTTTGATGGACTGATGATGGTTTATTCAAAGACCAAGTTAGTAATAATTGTAAAAGCGACAAAATATGTTGAAAGAACGCGATGGTAAATGATTCAACTTCGTTGTTCATTCGATTATCACTGACTTTATCATCACTCACAAGAAGGTTCGCAAGTTTATTTTCCCCAACTGAATTTTGAAATTGCCTAACTTTCTCCGATCGATCTCGGAGCACCATGACTTGCTTGGGTTTATCATTGAAAGAACTGCAACTTTCCGTGGATATTTATTTTCCTAGTCCATGGAGTAGTGAACCTGGAGCTGCTCCATGTCTGAACTGGAGACTACCTACCGACTACATCTTGAGGAAAGCGTTGTTGTGGTCTGTGCTTCTTTCTTTCATTCCTTGCTTACTTCTTGGCTTCCCTCATACTCCCTTCCCTTCGCTCATCACTGATCGGCCAAATCGCCCGATTCGGGAACGGGGCCGTACTCAGGCAGGCAAAGACTGGGCCAGCCTCGCGGGACAGAAGTGTTCATAGGACTGGAGTGCTGGTCTATTTTCAGCTTTGCTTCGACATATTTAATTTTCGTGTTTTATGCCAGATCGAGGCGTTTTCCGGGAAGCCCAAGTGTTGGACTGGCCCTTCGGTGTCAACGCAGACCTCAAGGTGCCTGGTTCTAATGGAGGGTGCACGTGGAAATGGGGATTTCCAGGATATGCATGGGCCAGAGGGAATGGCTTTAACGTTGCCTGAGAACGAATCTGATGAGAGCAGAAATAATAAGCGATTGTTATCTCCACCTCCTCTCCAGAATGCGGAAATTCACGCCCCCGTGGGAGAAGGCGTGGACCAAAGACTCATGGGGGTGTCCAATAATGTTTTACCAAACACCGTTGACGACAATGAAGCAAGATTGCCATCCAAAACCATCAACTCCTTTCAGCCGGAAGACAACAGTCTTGAAGGAATTGTTCCCAGTGTCCATGTGGGATCCAGTGCTAAGCCGGTCTCCACTTTGCCAGAGTTTGTTGAACATGATACCAATACAGTCACAGAAGATACCTTAGAGCCAGCTTCTGACACTCCTGTTCAAGTCCTAGTGAGAGTGGCCGAGAAGATTTTCCCCCATTTTTCCTTAGCGGATCTTTTATTCTTTAAAGCTACCAATTACTCTCAGTACAACTATGAAAATGGCTTTGATCTGGTGCTTCAAGAAATTGAGGGCCTTTTGGAGGCCACAAATCAACTCATCAGGGATTTGCTGGATCCCATTGAAAGCCAAGCAACAGCATCCCCCAGTGACTTGATTTTGAGTCCGAAAATGGAACATGTGCTTGGCATGAGTAGACATTGGTGTAGAAGAACTGATCTTCATCCCAGTGTAGCTAGTGACCTGAATACTCTCCTGCCCCAAAAACTAGGGGATGTGGAAGTGAAGAAGGAGTACAATGTTTCCACTTTTCTGAATTACCACAAGCAGAATCTCAAAGAAATGTGCGGCCTTCACAGCCTTCACCCAACGACTCTGTCCAAGATGGCCTCTTCTGACCTAGAGGCAAATATAAAGCAAGAACAACAACAACAACAAAATAAGGATAAGACCTATCCCAAGGTGCCTTTAGCTCTGTGCCAGAAGTGTGGAAAAGAAATCCAGGAACAAGGAGATGTGTTCGATCAAGATCTGGTTATCACTCCCGATATTTACGCGGACGATTTCCTCTTTCCGTCAGAATTGGGTTCTCGCAAGCGAGGTCGCAAGAAAACCACCAAAGTCACCCGGAAACGAAAGCAAGTAAAATACGAAATGGATGATGACTTCATTGCCCCGGATGATGACGAAGGAGAAGAAGAGGAAACTAGGGGATTCCACAACAACAGCAATGGTACAGATCCCAATGTCAAAGCCGACCCTGACGAATCCAATATTTTTGATGAAAAGCCAATCAATTCCCAAAGTAAGGTGGAAGGTGCCATAGATGGACCAACTGAGTCCAGGGACAAGATGAAGCGAACCAAACTCAAGCGAAGGCCCAAGTTGGAAATGAATGAAGATGGTGAATATTGTTGTAAACGTTGCAAAGAGGCCTTTAAGGATGAACTGAGTTTTGCCCGGCATGAGACCATTTGCAACCCTCAAAATGTCCCTATACCGAAGTACGACAAACTAGGAGAAAATCAATTTCGCTGCAAGTTCCGTCTTTGCAACTCCAATCAAGTGTTTCCCTCCTTATTTAGCCTTCGAAAGCATTTCTTTTCCACCCACGTTTCCGAAGAGGATCTCAAATTTCCATGTGAATATTGTGGACAACGATTTGCTCGTGGGGGAGCTCTGAATGACCACATCACCTCAAAGCATAAAAAGAATCACACATGTGAAGAATGCGGCAAGGCCTTTAATGCTCCCAATAGACTTCGAGAGCATATGCTCACCCACACTGGTGCAAAACCATTTGCTTGTGATCTGTGCGATCATAAGTGTGCCAGAAGCAATGCTCTGAAACGACACAAGGAGCTCGTCCACAAGAAATTTGAGATTGGGAACTACTTTTGTGACATTTGCGGAAGGAGTTTCAATCAAGAGCGAATTCTTCGCCGCCATATCAACCAGACCCATGAGAATCCCAAAGAGGAAGTTGTTCACCAATGTCAGAGGTGTGACTACATTGCTGACAACAAGAGCCACTTAACCCAACACATGACCATCCATCACAGTGACACAGCTGATGATCAATACCCTTGTGACCAGTGCAACAAAGCTTTCCGGATAGAGAAATACTTGAAATATCACAAGAAGTACGTCCACTCGGGAAAGACCCGTAACAAACGAAGTGGGGGCATGGGTGGTGAAGGTGGAGAAGAAGGTGGAAATTCTCGCCCAGAGAACGATCCAGAGTCAGGCGACGGTTCGATTGACCTTATGGGAGCAAATGGTCCACAAGAACCTGGACCTTTGGTGCATCAGAGCTTGACACCTGTCCAATTACTCATCCCTAACCCCCCAGACCATCACTCGACGGCATCCAACTCCACAAATGCATCACCTGGACCCACTCCCAACCCTTTACAGCAACAGAGATTCATGAGCCATTTGCCTTACCCGCCATATTCATTCAACCTGAATTGAGTCTCATCGGCAATCATGGTCCATCTCCAAGAGAAGGAGTTCATTGATCGGCCTAACACATGAACAGATGCAACTTGTAGAATCTAGTGATCACCACGCTATTAGTAGGTGCTTGAAGAGTATTATAGGCATTGCAGGAAAATATAAATATACATCTTCCTGAACGTAGTATAAACTATTACTATCATTTATTCGTTTCATCAGTCCCTAGTTTTCCCAATGAGTATTCCATGGTTGAACGTCAGCCTTGCCAAAAATGACGAAAACTAAATCACACACCAGATAAACTCCTGTAGACAAAAGGAAAACACTACGCCACGCTTTTGAAGTTTGCTGAAAAGAGAAAAAATAGTCTGGCAACTTCATCCATTTGCAGAAATCTCAAACACTCACGTTATTATTTGTAAGGGCCCCAGCCACAGCCGGTGTCACAAACCCGCAGATGTTGGCAAACATGTTTGTAATTCCCATTAGAGTGCCTGCATAATTTGGGGACAGATCCACATGATTGACCTGAAACGGAAACGTTGACTTTGTAACAACTGAATTGATCCCAATTACCGGGGACAAAATTACTTGAAATCCTGAGTAAATGGCCCCATTAAAGCCGACAGCCACACAAAGGGCGGCAATGGCCATTACTCGGTCGCAGCCCACCCATGAAAGCCAAACTAAGCCAAGGGCCGGAATTATAAACCCAATGGTATTAAAAAGCTTTCTTGAGTTGATCACAGATATCTTCTTGGAAGCAATAAGGTAATCTGCCAAGGATCCAATGCAAATTGAAAAGATCCACATGCACAAATAAGGTAGAGCAGAAAGTAATCCATTCTGAAATTTGAAATGGGGTTAACTGAGGGAGATGCCTGTCTAATCGAACTAGACTTACTGTCTTTAATGAAAAATGTTGGATCTCATTCAGGTAAGTTGGGGTCTCTGTCAAAAGGGTGTAGAATCCCCAGTTCTGACCAAAATGTACCACAATCAAAGACAAGAATGGCAGAGAAGAGAAGATCTTCAAAAGTGGAGGGAACGGTAGACTTGATTGTTCATTGTCGGACGGAATATGGCTTTCAATGTAATCTCTTTCTTCCTGGAACGAAAAATGTATAAGGTTAGTAGCAATGGACAGCAAAGGCTTTTGCCGAAGTGAAGGTCAATGCAACTATGTTTTTAGAAAGTAGCACTGTGAATGCATCCAGGGCCAGCTACTGTGGACTTCGCCCAAAAAAAACCTTGAGCGCCACAATGTGGCCTTCAAACGACGAGTAATGAGGATTGTTTTGTTACTTTTTCAGTTCACTAGCTTGTTTTGCAAGAAAACTTTTGAAGCCTGTGTCAGTCCAAATTTGTGTTTTCGGTTCATGGTGGTTTTGATATAATAGTTTCAAAGATACTTATCAAAATATAAGTCGCATCTAAAATCAATACAATAAAAGCTCCAAGGTTTAAAAGAAAGAATCGTGCTACTTTTTACTAAGTCGTCTTGATGAGACAATGTCGAACAATAAATTAAATAACTATTCGTGTTTGTCAAGTATTGTGGGTAATTGACGAATGCTTGACATCTGTGCTATAGCTGGAAGCCTTTTTAAGCTTTGGTCTTTTACAACGATATTGACAGTTTAGAATGTGTTTTCCCCGTATTTGATCTATAAGATTTCAACTTCGTTATCAGTCACTATTTATTTGAACAATGTTTCAAAGTCTGCTCGTAAGAACTTTATTGAACCTTTCCCAATCACACAACTAGACGGGTTCATGGGATCGTATTTGTTTTAATAGATAGCATTGATGCGTGTAAAAACAGTCCTTACCTTCGATATTCTGGGATGCTCTGCTGGCGAGTTAAAGCAAAAGAAGATCCAAAATACAAACCATATGATTCCCAGCACACCAAACACATAAAAGACCGATTCCCAGCCCAAATCATCGGCTAGGTATCCACTTACAGGTAAAGACACCACTGTTCCAGCTTGAGCTCCTGCCGCATATATTTAAATTTTAGAGACATAATTTTAACCTTCTTTTAATTCACACAAGAAACATATTATTACCCGCCCAAATGAGAGATCCAAGTTTACTCCGTTCCTTGGGAGGAATCCATTTGGCAATCATGGCATGCATGGAAGGAAATGTGACACCCTGGAACAATAAAAGAGTTAATTCAAAACTATCTGTTCAAGAGAAATGCAACTCTCAACTCCAAATTTAGTACGTATCGTACTGCTCGTATTATTCTAAAGCTGTCTTAAAATTTGCAAAAACGGAGAGCGAATTCTTTCAAAGAATTGTCCGCATTTTTACTGTATTCACGTAGCTGGGATTTAAAGTGATTGTTCTTACATATTTGTTTAAAGCCAATGTTCAACTAAGTGCCCTTGAAAACAAAGAATGGAGGCATAAACAACGCCATCTTGTGTTAGATCATCCAAAGTCAACTGATTGTTCCTAACCGAATCCGCGAGCTGAACAAAAGAGATGTCCTGTGTGTATATATTCGCCTGTGCCAAGCGTATTTCAAGCTTACAAAAGTAATATATAACTTACTTTTCATGAGACTTTTGCTAAGTCTATGTTGACATAGTATTACGTTGGAATCCTGAAGTGTTGAAAATATTTAAAAGGATCAAAGTTAATACAGTCGACCCTCGATATAGTCAAGTCTTCTGTCACCGGAAAAATTGTGACTATATCGAGGGTTGTGATTATATCGAGGGTGAGCTCTGATCAGTCGAAAACAGTTACATTCACGTTTCTAGAGTTCTCAAAAGCTATATTTTGCCTTAACACATTAGATACATAACAAAATATGAAGCAATTTGGAATTTGAAACATTAGTTTTGAGGGAAGAAGTCTGTTATTCTAGTTTGCCGGTTTTGGCTGACAACCTTGTGGACTAAGACATGTCAAGAAGCGCATGATGTATAGAGTCTTTAAATGGCCCGTTTTGTGGATTCTCACAGTAATCTCGAATTTTGGAGAGCATCACCAGACATTCACTTGGTGAGATTTCTGATTTAGCTGGTTCTGATTCCTGGTCATTCTCATCATCTTCGGGTTCTTCCATCTCTTCTAGGTCTTCGGCACATTCAATTTCAACTTCTCTGGCAATCATTTCATCCAATTCCTGTTCAAATTTTTCCCTGGTCATTCCGGCTGGGATGGGGTAGTCATCCATGTGATCCTCACGACTTTGGGTAGCTTGTTCCTTGTCATAATTGAAGGCCTTGGTAAAACAGTTTTTGACAGTCTCTGAACTGACCTTATCCCAGGCCTTGCTCACCAAATGGATTGCCTCCAACACATTGATCTTCTTAACAACGTCTTGGGCAGTTGCATTGCTGCCATCCTCCTCTAGGAGGGCAATGATCCTGGTGGCCAACATGGAACGGTAATGGCCCTTTAGAGACTTAATAATGCCAGCATCACAAGGTTGGATTAGTGAGGTTGTGTTTTTTGGCAAGAATTCCAGCCTGATGTTGGACAACTCCTCAGAGATGTTTGGATGGGAAGGAGCATTGTCGACAAGAAGCAAAATCTTGCGTCCTTGAAGTCGGAGCTTTCTGTCCCATGATTTGAGATGAGCACTGAAGATCGAAGATGTCATCCATGCCTTGGACGAGGCATTGTAGTCCACAGGCAAGTGTTTGGGGTCCTTTGGAAATCCTCGCGGTTTCTTAGCCTTGCCCAAGACCAACAAGCGCTCCTTTTCCCCCTCCATGCTTGCCGTTACAAGGATGGTCAATCGGTCTTTGGCCACTTTTCCACCAGCAGGAGCAACATAACCCGGAACAAAACCTCTATCAGGCAACCCACGAAAGTAGAGGCCACTCTCATCAGCATTGAAGATATTCTTCCGGTCATAGGTGCTGAGAAGATCTGGGAGAGTTTCATGGATCCACTCTTGCGCAGATTCAGTGGCGGCAACCGCTTTTTCTCCATGAAATTTCTTGAATTTCAGATTGTAGCGGGCCTTAAACCGTTCCAGCCATCCAGCACTGAATGCACAAGCATCTCCAACTCCATCGATCTCAGCAATCTTTTTGGCTTTAGCAGTCAAGATTGGACCATTTATTGGCACCCCTTTGGTGTTTTGCTGAGTTAGCCAGTGGTACAGCTTCTCCTCAACCTCCTTCGCCTTTCCAGGCTTGAACCGTTTGGCTGAAGATTGCGTCTTGTGGGATGAATCACATTCAGAGAGAAAATTGGCCTGATTTTTTAGAAGTTTGGATACCGTTGATGGTGATATCCCATAATCCTTTGCAGCTTGGACTTGGGAAAACTTTGGTTTCTTGGAATCCTCAAGAATGGCAAGCTTCTCAGTCACTGACAAGGCTTTTCTAGAAGAGCCTCTTTGTTCCATCTTCAACAGATGAGAAAGCACCTGAATGTTTATTTTTCAAAAACTGGTTTTTCCTTCCAAGGGAAGAAAAACAAACCAAAATTGGCCATTTTTCACCCCTCAAAAACAGAAAATTGTGACTGTATCGAGGGTCATTTTTTTTGGAAAACTTGACTATATCGAGAGTAAAGTATGGAATTTAGGTGAAAAAAACCGTCATCCTCAAAAACTTGACTATATCGAGGTTTGTGACTATATCGAGAGTGACTATATCGAGGGTCGACTGTAGCTGAAATACGCTTGAATCATGCGTCGTCAACAATTGGATACGAAACATATGACCTAATGAGCCACATTGATGATTTTCAGTGTTTTTGAGAAATGTTTCTGTAACTCCTACAACCCCCACCCCCACGTCCACCTTTGCTGATCAAACATAAACAACTTGCCTCTCCCAATCCCATGAGCACTCTATTTGCCACCAACCATCCAACTCCAGCATGGGCGCTCACTGGCGTCAAAAGCGTGAGAACTGCAGTGATGAGAGTGCCACACCCAAACATCCACTTGCCTCCGAATTTTTCGGCGAGGATTCCCGCAGGAATCTGTGTGATTATGTACCCGTAAAAGAAGGCTCCCAAAATGGTACCTTGGGTGTTGGAATCCCAATCAAAATCTCCTCCCTCTGAACCTTCACCAGTGTCTTCAACGATGCATTCATCCGATTCACTGGTGACGTTGGCCTTTCCTTAAATGTACAAGATCCCTTTCTCATGAAATTGAATATGGTGTCGAATCCAAACCTCTAATACTCACCAGCCATTGCAACAATGGCCACAGATAGGTTGACCCTCATGGCATAGACATTGGCAAAGCCAAAGAAAGAGATTAGTGCGAAAATGTAACGGGACTGGAGCCATCCTTGAAATGGAAACACAAACTCACACATGTTTCTCTGATAAATTTACAAAATTTACCCCTGTGATTAAACATTCAGAACCGCGAATTGAACTTGCCTTTTGGTTTGGGAACTTCGTGTGGGGTGAGGCCTGCGGTTGATCCATAAGAAGATCGCTTTTCTGAGTCCGACATGTTTCACTCTTGAACCTCTAGCTTTGACTCGAAAGGCACAGATCAGGCCTTTCATACAATCTCGTAGTGTCGAGGCCTGACTGATTTGATTTAGATTACACTGGTGCGATTAAAATGCAAACAGCTCCTGAGCTCTAGAGTTATCACTTCACCTGCTTCCCCAGATTGATTTACGAGTCGCGCACTTTGATTTCATAGACCTTGGCTTTGCTCGTGTGTCCTCCCTCTTTGCTCAGGGTTAACCTCTAAATTACAGTTGATGTCCTTGTCGACCTTTCTGATTTCAAGAACGAAGTCAAGAGGCCATCTCCTATTTCCTTTTACTGGTGCGCCATATTCCATGAATAGGACAAATGTGCGTATTTGTGAGTTTATGAGTATAATGTAAGCATATGTTCATATGGTGTTTTTTATGTACTGAGACAGTTATTTGTCATTCCACGTTTGAAGGCTTCCGCTTCCGAGACATAGGTAAAAAATGTTGCAAAAAGCGTAGAAGCCACTTGAAATCAGGAAAACCGTTCGCCAGGCTTCGATTGTTTGCTGAAAAGAAGTTTTAAAAAAGTCAGAACGATGGCATTTTGAACAGTTTTGTGTAAGAATGCGAAGCTGAAAAATCAGAGGAGGTCTGGAGGATTAATGAATGACGGGGAACAAAATATGTTTGTTCAATGAGTAACAATGTCTTGTAAAACATCTTTGTCAGCTTTTAACTAAAGTCAATATGAAAGGCAAGATGTACAAGTGTTTGATATCTTGTATGGTTAGATAAAGTATGTTAGGAATGAAAACGTGTCGAAGTAAAATATTCAATTCATGTGTACAAGCGCATGATTTTGTCAAGCGATTGCAAATACTTCTTTCTTTCATTTCTTTGCCTCTAAATATATGTTTTTTGTCTTCAAGTGTTTCGAAAAATCTCAAAATGCTCGTATTTGGATTTGAATATTTTGTCCTTATTATTCATACTTGCTATGCACCACGATTTGAAAAACTACAACAAATAAAACACATTTTAGAGCCTTGATCAACATTAAAGGACATGGGACGCTTAAACGAATCCGTTTGAAGAGAAGCACAAGATCCATTTTCGTATTTCATATCAGGATGACTTTGAAATGAATTTGCCTTAAATAACAACTCACTTCAAAAATGGAAAAAGTCACTTTTTGTTTAAACAACTTTTAATTGATTCAATGTAAGGGTGTTTCGCCAGAAACGAGACACTTATTGTTGTGGGTATGTTATCTATAACTCGCGATTGAAACCATACACGAACCTCATTATGACATAAAAATCTATAAACAATAAATATGAAGTCATAAAACGACTTTACAAATGCTTCCAATGTTGAAAAAAGTCTTAAACATACATAACCCTAAATCTAATAAATTAATTTCAATGAAGAGAACACTCATTTTTAGTTTAGGCCTAAATCAACCCTGGATAACTTTTTACATAAAGTAAATAAGAAAATAAATACTCGTCAGGTCTAATTAGAGACGCTCTAGTGAGAGACGGGCGAGTTTGAGACCGGCGTCAATGACGTCATCCAATTCGCATCATGCGATTGGCTGATACCCTTTTGGGCGCCTTTTCAACATTTCCAAACAAACGGAAGCCTCAACAAGCTGTCGCTCAATCCAGTGCCTCCGCATCTTACTTTGAAGCAGAACGTTTGCGTTTTTCTAGAGGTCAATCTAATGTGCTGTAAAATGGTTTGATGCTTCCAACTTATATTTTTCTGCTCAAAACCCAACTTGAAAGTTTGCAATTTAAGACTCTAAACATTGGGCAAATTGGAAAAGGTTTTAGTAAATGTTCCATTTGACGATTTTTTTACGTCCAAAGCATGGAGAGCCTGTTTATTTGGAAATGTTTTTAGTTCAAAAAATCGTTTCTTTTCTCCATGGCGCTTGAGTCAAAACTCCGCCCGTCTCGTCTCTAGGTCTAATCACATTAACGATATTTCTCAAAAACATAAATAAAAACAATGGAAATTAAGCAGCAAAAGTGCACTTCACAAAAGTAATATGTTGCTTGAATCGTGGATATCCATATTAGATACATAATACAATTATTAGGTCCTTATTTTTAGAAATCTCTGTCTTTAGGTGGTCTTTCTTACGTTATGGTCCGTAATCGCCCCTGCAACATACGGGGTGACGAAACCGCAAATGTTGGCGAAGAAGTTTGTTATGCCCATTAAAGTGGCCGCATAATTGGGAGATAAGTCGGTATGATTGACTTGGAATCCAGAATAAACCGCTCCATTCAGACCCACACTCAAACTTAAGGCTACCACCGCCAAAGTGCGATCGCAACCCACAAAAGCAAGCCAAATCAAGCCCAGAGTTGGGCCGAAAAAAGCAATGGAATTGAAGAGTTTTCGGACAAACGCGATTGAGAAGCCCTTTTTAGAGATCATAAAATCGGCGAGGAATCCCATAGGGATCGAAAATAGCCACATCAAAAGGTAAGGCAAAGCAGAAAGAAATCCGTTCTAAGGACAACCAACAAAATTGAATCAAACTTAAGATGTGAATTAGGGTGTGTAAACAAAAATGTTACCGTTTTTAGAGAAAAATGCTGAATATTGTTCAAATAGGTGGGTGTTTGTGTGAGAAGGGTGTTGAATCCCCAATTTTCGCCCATGTGAGCCACAATTAAGGCAATAACCGGCCAAGATGTCATGATTTTCAAGAGAGGGGGAAGTTTTCGTTCATCTTTCGAATTAGATGGAGGTAGGTTTTCCTGGATGTAAGTTCTCTCTTCCTGGAATGTAATAAAGTATGTATTTATTGACCATTATTGAACTCTTACTTCGTTGGAATTTTGAGTTGTTACTTCAGTTATTCTGGGGTGATGTGAAGGCTCCTCATAAACGAGAAAGCACCAAAAAACGAACCAAATGCAGCCAAGACCCCCAAAAACATAAAATATCCAATCCCATCCAAGTTCATCTGCTAGAACTCCACTAATAGGCAACGAAATCACAGTTCCAGCTTGTCCTCCTTTAAAATATTGTCTATAGATCATAACTTATTTAAGATGAAGACTGTTCATTCGCACCTGCCCAAATCAAGGAAGCTAATTGACCTTTTTCCTTGATGGGTAACCACTTTGCAATCAATGCATGCATTGCCGGAAAAGTCACACCCTGAGGAGAGTGAAGTAAAGAATATCTTAAATATGGCTGATTGTCTTTTTGGCAAATAATTGAATTTACCTCTCCCAAGCCTTCAAGCACCCTGACGGTGATTAAATAAGGAATACCAGCCCGAGCTGCCAAAGGAGTGAGTAAAGTGAGGACAGCCGTGCAAAATGTGCCTAATCCGAAGAGCCATTTGCCGCCAACTTTTTCTGCCAAAATGCCCCCAGGAATTTGCGTGGCAATATAACCGTAAAAGAACGCGCCAAGTACGAGTCCTTGTTCTCTTGAGTTCCAGTTGAGGTCACCAGGATGGCTCTGGTGATAGGTACATGTGAAATTTTGAATCTATATTTGTACAGCGAAAATGGTTCTGTTTTACCACCGATGAATCATCCAAATCTTCGTCAATCGAGCATTGATCTCCAGAATTTCCAGAGTTGCTGGAAGCTTAAATGAAAGATTGTCAAGGCATAATATCTTTGCAAAAGCGTGGCATAATATCTTTGCAAAAGCATGCTACTTTGTAGCATTAACTACAAAGTAGATCTGTCTTTTTAGTAATAGCTAGGGCCCGGAAATATTTTTTTTTTAAATATAAAATATTTTAGAAATATTTCTCCACTTTTCCTCGATTTTTTAAATATTTTGGATGTTTCAAGGAAAAAATAAATATTTTCATAAATGTTCTATTAAAAAAATATTTAATTAAAAAATAATCTTTAAAAAAAATAATATAATATAATTTATAAAAATATACGGGCAAAATTGAGGAAAAGAAATGAATGACCAATGCTCAAAAGAACCTTCCCAAAATGAACCCAAAATACAAAAATCTCTACAAAATGGCATTTGTACTAAGATTAGATATTCGCAATCAAAACTAGTGTCATATACGATAAAACTGCGCCATCCATTGAGGTAAGTTGAAAATTGAATTGTTTACATTAATTGCATGTCAAGTTTGCCCCCAAAACGGCCTATCTCACAAGAAACAAATTTGGAAAATCGGTGCACACAGACAAAAATACCAAAAATAGGCCTTGTCAAAAAAGATATTTCTTAAATATCCTGCTTTTTCCATTTGAAGAAAATATATATTGGATATTTAGTCACTTTTTTACAAATATTTTTCCGGGCCCTAGTAATAGCATAAAGTCAAAAAGATGTTGCATCAAAAAGGAAATACGTAAATTGAAATTTCACGTAGTTCGTTAATTAAATGTTTTTACTTCGTACTTGTGTTGTCTACTTACTCGAATTCACCATGGCCACAATTCCCACTGAGAGATTCGATCTCATTGCAAATAAATTGGCAAAGCCAAAAAATGCCAAAACGGCAAAGGTGTGACGTCTGCCCCATGAACCTTGAAAAAGAATAAAATAAACTTACGTTGAACACGTTTCCTGAATAATTACTGTTCACTCACCCATTGTAAATATCTAAGAGTTGCCAAGCAAATGTTAAGATGATTTGAACACTGATTAGCAATTTCTTATGTTTCATAAGATTGTACTGCCCATTGAAGTTTCTTATCTTTCAGTGTTTAAGATACGCGCTCATTTCAACAGCTGAACCAACCCAACTTCCAAAATTGGAAAAAGGACATATCTCCGAAAATAAGCTACATCCAGCATGATTTCAACCAAATTTACCATAACCACCTCTAACAACCCCCCTTGGTATTTAGAGGATGACGATAGCATTGATGACGACTGGTTTTATGCGTCTATTAAAAGGTATTCTTACTAATCTCCCGAACAATGCAATTGCCCGGGTTCATTTTTATTTTGTTACAGATATCAACAACTCTCCATGTTCCATTTGTCTTACGATATTCAATCTCTAGATGTCCTATCTCATAGTAACTTATTAGTTGTTGCGGGAAAATTTGACTTGGAACAAATCGAATTAGCTGTTTACCAAATTCCGGAGAAACTCATTGCAACGTGTCCGTTAAAGGAAGGATTACTGCATCAAAGAGATTTCAGTTTCGTGGCTGGAGCAAGGGCTTCCTCTCGAGATCCAGTGATTCAAGTAGGTTAAATATACATTTTTATTAAATTCATAGAATGAAAAGCTTGTATTCTTTTCTTCTAGGTAAAGGCAGTGAATGGTCATGGGCCATTGAAAATAATCTTGTTGCAGAAATTAAGAATCTCTTCATGGAAACAAAAAGAACAAACAGGTATTTGCTCAAAGTATATAGAATTGAATGAAATGAATACTTTGCTCTACGTTATATTACATTTCTTACAGATTTATTGATCCAGTCCCACGGACTTCATTTGAACCGAAAACCAGATTTTATGAAAATTTCCAAAGATATGGTTGTGATTTGTGAAGGTACCTCAGTATCCATCTTGAATATCAGTGAATTCCAATTACTTCACAAACTAACATTGTCCAGCAATGTAACTGGCTGTGACTTTGACCACAAACTGACCGTCTGTCTCTCTAATGGATCAATATCCGTCTTTGACATTGATTCGATGAAGGAATCGACATTGAGATCCGTTTCTAAATTCATCTCCGACATCAAATGTTCTTCAATTAAGAAAAGTGGTCCTTACCAAGTGGCTTGCATTTCTGAATCGGGGCAATTGGCATTTTTTGGAAACGACGATTCCGGTGATTTGGCATCATTTGTACCAGATATGAATGATCCTTTACTAAATGCTTCCGTTTTGAGGTGGTGTGATAACGAAACGATAATGGTAGCCAATATGTCTCAAGTGATTATTTTTGGAGTGGAATCATCAAAACTGACCAAGATCTTTGTTCATGATGCTCATAAAAGTTTTGTTAGTGATTGTATACCTCATCCCAACATGCCGAAGTTGATATTTTCTAGCGACTCCAGGAATCGTCTTCATGCTTGGCTCTACAGTACAATGAATAAATAACCATCACACCTAAAACCAGACTTCAATAACAATTTTCTAGAATCTGGGAAGAGAGGGACAATAGTAGTATAGTAATTCACTCGATTTTGGATGCCCCTAATCAATCAAATAAAACATACAATAACCCCTAATTTCCGGCCCAGTGTGTAATGACCCGCAGATGGC
>CM021320.1:7124006-7155927 GCA_010645155.1 Tigriopus japonicus | reverse complement strand
CTTTGTCCGAACATCAGTTTCCGACCTGGGGGAGCTTTTTCAGATGTCTTCGAAGGTGATTCATCGTTCTGAAAAAAAGGGAACGCCAGGCTTACTCCGATCCCCGACAAGTAAAGCAATTTGGTATCACGCAGTCGTTCGAGCATGCGTTAGTGATTGCTTCAGTTAAATATCCTACTTAATTTGGCATCTGTTCAATCTTAATTTGATTGGAAACAATAGATTGGTTCCATGTGTTCGGCAACGAGTAAATTGGAAGGCGTTGGTGACAGGTTAATCGGGTAAGTGCTAAGGAGACACGGATCATCCATCCTGTAAGTTCCCTAAATGTATGATGATTTAACAATCCTAAATGTATGATGATTAACAATCCGAGGTAGATTTCCCCGATAGCAATTAAACACGAATTTCAGATGATTTACTTTTACTAAATCTGATACTTTTAGCATGGTCCAATTTTTGAAAATGTGATTAGTGTGTGCACGCGGTTTTGCACCCACCATCCATCTCATTACTCGTTTTTGGAGAACACCTGAACTATTAACAGCCGAACATTCTCCGAACAATTAAATCTCTGACAAACTTTAGAGTACAAAATAACAAGACATGTCTACTAGTACATTATGAAATAAGTCTGATATTGTGTTTAGAGATATGTTATTTAAGGATATGTTGATTGATTGAGAATCAAAACCATGCCGACCAAACCAATTGGTTCAAAATAACCAGCCTAATCTTTTCAAATTCCAAAGCCTTTTTTTTGAAGAGTGTGCATTTTTAAGTAGTAAAATGAAAGTTGCAAGACCATTGAATCGATTTACTTCTTCTTTAAAACACAAAATTTGGTTTAGATCTAGGATTGTGGAATTTAATTCAGCATTAAACAAACCGATTTAAGGTGAAATCCTTTTCTAACAGAAACATAAATTTATTCTCAGACCGAAAACACTTTAGGCCAAAATTTCGGTTTTATTCCGGTTATTCCAATCGAAAACCGAAACGAAACAGAAAAGCAAGATTAAGAATGGAGTATGAGAGATAAATCATTTTTTCCCCGTCCAAAAACCACTCAAACAGGGTTGCTACCAATTTACAAAAATCGGTAATAAAAGTCTTTGCTATTCCATAGGTTATATTGATGAGTTAAAACGTTTTTGGTGAAAAAATACGTTTCATTTTTTGGCCGAAAGTGGCCGTAGGCATTTAAAAGTGGCCGAAAGCGGCTGTATTTCAGAGCAAGAGTGGCCAAGAGTCTTCTCCAGGCAGCGTTATCAGGTGGTTTCAAGCGGCCCAATTAAATATGCCATCATAATTGTAACAAAAACGTTGTTTTAGACAGGGAAAGGGCTGTTGCGCATAAGCCGTACCAAGTACAGGGTGTGGAGGAAAAAACTGCGTAGGTCTTTAAATTGCTCTAAAGCTGTCAAAAATGATTTTTTTTCTTCTGAAATTTTGGGCAGTAAAATTTCGAAGCCTTTCTCTTTCGATTGTTATAAAAAACTGGTTAATCCATGAAAAAAAACTTAAAATGGAGGCCCAAACCAAAGGAAACTTGATTTGTCTAATGCCCAAGTGGTGCAAAAAGAGATGTTCAGATGTGCAGGAGTGGCTGTACTCAAACTTGCTCTCCTTCTGACCTAAGGACCTTTGGCCCCCTCCTTGCCTGATCTCAATCCCCTGGACTTTTCTTTTTGGAGTGTCGTTGAGACATGAGGTTGCACCACGCCCCACCGAAATATTGACGCCCTGAAGACTGCTGTCAAGGCCCAGTGGAACCCTATGTTAATGGATACCATCATGAAGACCTGCAATCTTTTAAGCAGCCGTTTGGAGGATGTAATTGCGGGTGATGGCGGCAATATTGAAGATTGATTCAATTTAACTTACTTTTAAATCTCCCTGAAAGTTTAAATAAAATGAAATGAAAATTTTAAAAGTTATAGCAATTTCAGTTTTTTCATCAAGACACGCAGTTTTCTCCTTCGCACCGTGTAAGCTTTACCAAGTAAGATTTACCAAGTACAGGCTTTAATTTACAAAAAAGCCACAACTTCTTTCGACTTTGTTAGGATTTTTTCTTTGTTGTGGTGGTTAGTGGTAATGTCGATTTTTTGTCTCGGAATTTTTCCTCATTTGTCACAACGGTACCAAAATGAGTTTGATGAACCAAATGCTTTATTCATAGAACGATGAAAGCATTTGGAACTTCATGAACCCAAAGATTTAAAAAGAATGAGAATTTAAAGCGTTTCAAGTTTCAAAACCTTCAAATAATTTTGTTACATTTTTTTAAAAGAAGCAAAGGAGGCGCCGATGTTTTTGCCTCTGCTTTTTCAAGGCCACAAATGAAACACGAAAAGTAAATAGCATTAAAAGCTGTGCCTGAAATATTGGCTTTTTGTGTATGAAGTCTTGATTTCACCAACAAAAGGAATATTTAAGCTTTCCAACGAATGTCCTGATAGAATTATATCAAAGTCGCAAAAATATTTTTGCCTACATTTGGAAAGCTATTTTTAGCAATTTTTTTAATGGAGATTCGAAAGAAATGCTGAAAAACCTAGAAATGACAGGAAGATGGTAACAAAAAAGCCGAAATAAAGCCAAACAAGACTTAAAAAGCTATGAGTATATTCTAACGATGCTAAATTCCATCAAAATCAAGAAAATTGCTAATCTTAGCTTTTTAAGGGTAATTCTGGTCACCTTGACGTGGTCCAAATGCTTCCAAAAGCTATTCGAGACCTAATTAGCACTTCACAATTTAAGAAAGCTGTGCTCAAAAAATCTGAGCAGCGACCATCGTCAATACATTTGTCGTTCATTTATCTCACTACTATTTTATTTATTTTTTGTAACTTAATTCAACCTATTTATTTTATAAGCCTTTACTCCTTTGCACTTCCAATATTATGACAATATAAAGTGTAAATAGTGTTGTGTCAGAGTGGCCAAATTAAAAACCAAAAAAACAAACAAAAAAGCATGAGTTGATTTTGTTTTTGGTTGAAAACCCCTATTTGCTTGACGAGTATTCGTAAAAGCTACTCTTAAACTTTTATAGCTGATAAGTAGAGCGGCCGAAAATATTTAATTTTAAAGGCCAAAACTCTAAATAAAATTTAAGAAAAAAACATCAAAATATTTAAAATAAAATTTAAATTACAACCAAATATTAAAAAAATATTAAAATTTGCAAAGAATTTGGAGCAATAAATTGGTATTTTTGAAAATTTTAAATTTAAAAATCCAAATATATGATGAAAAATTGTCAATGTCGGAATACAAGCAAACAAATCTTTAGTGCTAAAAAATCATACGGGGCAAGGAAAATTGGTTAATCTTGACAGTCCTTATTTATACCCTACATTAAACTAATATTTTACTGCTTAAGGTTTGGTTGAATATTAAAACCAGATTTTTGATAATTTTTTTCTTGTTGGTGTCGCGGTTTTCTATTTTAGATTTTTTATTGGTCGCGGATTTTCTACTACCGCTACATTGCGCGGCCTCCTGGGCCCAATAATGACCACCCTTGGGTCCACATGTGGTTCTATAAAACAATAACGCGGATCAAAAGAGAGTGTGTACTAAATTAGGGAGACCTTTTAGACCCTTCATGTTTTTCTCTCTCTAGCGGCGAATTTTTATTCGATTAGAATCCTTCATAGATTATACTTACCGTTCCTTGTAATCAAGGATTTCTCCCGACAGCTTTGGTCCGATCCCCGACAGGATTCGAACCTACGCCATCTGGGGAAGCACTTACACTCGGTTCTTATAAGAACGCATTAGTACGCGCGGCCACTCTGGCTTCCTTAAGGATTTCTCCCGACAGCTTCAATCCCACCCCCAACAGGATTCGAACCTATGCCGTCTGGGGAAGCACTTACACTCGGAACTTTTAAGAACGCGCTAGTACGCGTGGCCACTCTGGCTTCCTTGAAGCCATTAAAATCTGTTAATGAAATTTTTTAGGCCAAGCTGCAAATATTTATTTCCCACTTATATTTTTCATTTTAGTTCGCCTATTCCCCCAAAAAGAGTCGAAATTTCTTTTGAAAATTTGAAAATTTAAAATTTTTTGACAATGAAGTTTTTGGAAAGGTCAGATTTTTGTCAAAATATCAAAATGTATCCTGAAATCGTGGAGATTGTTGAAATATTTCGATTCAAACCAGACCAAATATTTAAAACTTGCTCAAAAACCCAAAATATTTAAATTAAATATTTATATATTTAATTAAATATTTTCGGCCGCTCTACTGATAAGTGTGCATTTTTTCAGATATTGTGGTTTTCCAACCTCATCGCAATATGATTGGTTTTTCTATGATGGTGATTCTTTTCGTCAACCATGCTTCAGCCGGAGTGATTTCCTTTCAGCCAGGTAATAAAAAATAGCACGTAAAGAATGTTTTGCTTTGTGTGTCCAGATGTATATTTCAAAAATATTCGATCCATAGATGTGGAACCCTTATCATAATTAGATAAACCTCAGTTTTGTACCTATTAGTGATGGACCAAGAGGGCTGTTAACCGGAACAGGGCTTAACCAAAACCGAAAGCAGCTGTCAATAAAAAGTTATGACTGGTTCCAACCAGGGGCCCACAAATTAGCAATCAAAGAGCTTTAGGCCCACGAGAACAGTACTATGGATGGCTCGCGGCCTCCTGGGCCCAATAATGACCACCCTTGGGTCCACATGTGGTTCTATAAAACAATAGCGCGGATCAAAAGAGAGTGTGTACTAAATTAGGGAGACCTTTTAGACCCTTCATGTTTTTCTCTATCTAGCGGCAAATTTTTATTCGATTAAAATCCTTAATAGATTGTACTTTCCGAAGCTACACTTGAAATCAAACGCGGTTATGGCAACAAAGCTGCGTAAAAACCTTTTCATTTTTTTTTAAACTTATCCTAATTCATGCAGGTGGATCGTTTGCCCACATCAGCAACTTTCTGGCCCAATTCGATGCCTCTACTGCACCCTTGATGCCATGGCCAGAGACCTCAGATTCAACCCAGACTTGCCCTCCTGCTTCTGACCCTTCTAAAACTGTTGTCGTTTCAAGAATCCCGATAGAATTTCCAAATGTACCGGGCTGTTATGAATTCAAGACGCCAAACTATGACACGTCTGGCTATCCATCTGCCGAGGGGAGTGCTTACGTTTGCAATTGGGTCAACAAGGTAGCTATTCTTATTGTAGAAGCAATGTTCTTGAGAGGCGCTTGTCTCGTTGTTGCTGTCAGGAAAACGAATCGAACGGATTTTCTTTTTGACTGATTGTGAAAGACTAAATTTTGATATTAAATGCAGGTGCATGTTTGTTACATCTTTTGGCATAACCTTGCAATGCTTCGATTCTTGGAAAATGAAAATATCATTTACAAGTCTGTATCTGGGTGTATCTGGGTGAAAATATGACATAACAATAAGTGTAAATTGAAGAAAAAAGATAATACGAGATTCGTAGAAATAAGATGCTCAGATTCCTGAGTATAAAGAGCCCAGGAACGTAAATTGCTAAACGTGAATCTTCAGAAAGCCTAACTTGCCGAATATGAGAAATAGCACAATGGGGAGCATTCTAGAAACTGATTCCGTACCTGATATAAAACAGCAAGAATCGCCAAGTTTTGGATCTGAGGATCAACACTGTTTTCTAATTTCTTTCTCGAATAGCTTCCACCGGGGACACGAGCTAACGGGAGAGTTGACGGCACCACCTTTGACTTTCAAATTCCAAATCCAGCATCCGGGGAATGCGTTGATTATCTAGCTATGAGAAATCTTGTTAATGATACTCCAGGAGATGATGAAGACAAAGACAGCGATGGTGAAAGCACAGAATTTTGTGGATCATTGGCATCGGACAAACCCTTTACGGTGGAAGTGCGCACTTTTTTCATCAAATTGAGAGTCAACAGAGCCAGAGGTGGAAGAGGGGCTAGAATTATTATCTGCTTTTAAGAAAACGAGGTTGATCCTTCAGACAAATTGTCATGGACCAACTGGATAATTCCATTTCTGCCAATCAATACCAAATTGATATCGGTTCTTATCGTAAAATGTTCATATTTGTGACACGTAATAAATCGTATGCAACTACTTATTTGCTTCCAACTGCTTTTGGGTTGTTTCTGGTCATTGGTCAAGTCTGGATTGTTTATGAAAATATCGAATTGTTCTCACTCAGAAACACAATCAAGTCCAAATGTAAGTAGGAACATTCTTTGCTCTCAAAATAACTTTTGTTCTCTTAATTGGCAAAAGTGCAATTTTATTCTAAAAGCAATTTTGAGTAAAAATATATGTTAATAACCAATGGTTCAAGGCAAGATTTGGTTTTAACAGATGAAAGTCAACCACCTATGAAAATTAGTTCTAGAATACAAATGCGCTAAAACGTATCGAGTACAAGATTCCCTTCCAATCCCATTCAAACTTATGAATAGAAATTGTAAATTTTTCACAAAACTCATCTTGCATTGTTTTAGGGTTGCCTTACAAAGATTTTTAAAATCCGACGAATGTTGAAGTTTTCAAAGAAAAGAGTTCGCAACATTGACACATTTAAGAGGGAAATTTGATTATTTGTGCAAAAATGCAGAAAATATGGGGAAAATGCGTAGATGTGAATTTCATGCAAAAAAGCTTATTTACCTAATTTCAACAACCCATTCATGACACATTTCATTTGGGATTAATTCTACTAACACCTGTTAATACCAATTGAGGAAATGGATGTACTTTTTAAAATTATTTGTATCTCAAGTTCACGTCATTGTATTGTATTTCTGTCACAATCATCTAAACAATTGTGTTTGATTAGTTGAAGAATAATAAATCGAGACCGTAGGACTACATTTAGACATACATTGTCTTGTTTTGTCACAATTTACCATTGAATTTTTGGGAATGGTGACGATGTGTCATCCGGACGACAAAGTGAATTAGTGTTGCCAGACCTTTTCGGACCAGCCATGCCAAAAAACGTCAGGAAAAAAGACCAGATTTGGTTTGATAGAAAAGTAATGTGTTATGCCATGATTGGCACTAAAGTGAACAAATTTGGAAACCAAAACTAACGATTTAAAGTAATTCAGACATTCAAGATTTATTCCAAGGAATGAATGTGAGATTAAAAATACACATTAATTAATGAGTCATTGTTCATCTGGAATCTGGAAATTGAGAATATGACAATGAAAATTTTTTGTTAGGGCAATAGCTAAAGATGGTTTTCGTTCTCTTTTGAAAGTAGAATATGTTTTAAATGAGAAGAAGTGTTATCCATGGCATTTGCCATTTTTCAATATGAAACTATTGATTTGGAAAGATCTGGCAACGCTGCTTTGTTGTTCTTTTATTCGAACCTAACATTGTCACCATTACCGAAGTTTTTGGGCCTTTAATTTGAAACAACTCTGTGTAAAAAAAACCTACAAAGGACCCTGCCTAACTCCAAGGATGGGGAGTAATTAATGATAAATAGAGCAGCCGAAAATACTTAACTTTCAAGACCAAATATTTAAATATTTGGTAAATATAATAAAAATATAATAATAATAAATTATAGTAATAATAATTAATAATATTTAAGGAAAAACATCACACTATTTAAAAAGCACCCAAATATTTAAAAAAATATTTAAATTTGTAGGTATTCAGGGTGTATAGACGAGATGACGTTGAGTTCTAGAACGGAAAGTGTCTGACGATCTTCTCACATTCTTTCACGGTTCTGCACTGTTTGCCCCAGACTGTACAATCTTCATTGTTCGTAGCGTAAAAAGCAGGAAATCGACATTTAAAGGTTTTTTTAACCTACTTACAGAGTGGGGCAGTAGTATTGACAATCATTTTTGAACGCTTGTTTCTCCTTAACGCGCGATCAGATTTCAAATTTCCTGCTATTTTCTGGAAAACCCATCTAAGTTCTACAGATGTTGTAAAAACGTTTTTTTTTCGTAAACATCAAAATGAAGGCCCAAGAGCAAAAACATAAAGTAATCCAAGAATTACACCTGGCTGGTAACACCGCCAAGGACATCATTACCGCCACAAAGTACCCCTCAAAGACCGTCTACAGGGTGGTAAAGAGATTGAAAGCTGGTGATGGTATCGAGCACAAGTCTTGCGGTCCTTCCAAGAAAAAAAAACGAACTCCAACTTTCTTAGCTGGCCTCAAGAGGTCGATCGTGGCAAACCCGGCCCTCTCCATGGGAGTGTTGGCCTCAAGGCGGTCCGTGAGCAAGAGGACGGTGAGGAGGGCGGTCAAGGAGGACCTGCAACTGAAGTCCTATGTCAAAGGCAAACGACACCTTCTTACAACAAAGATGAAGGCCACCAGACTCGAAAGAGCGCGCATTCTGCGTCAGAAGTGCAAGGCTAATCCGGGAGTGGTCAGACTTTTTTCCGACGAGTCAATTTTCACTGTGGACGGGGCCTACAACCCCTAAAATGACCGGTGGTTAGCTGGGGACAGAGCCTCGGTCCCTCCGGTCATGAGGACCAAGAAGCCGGCCAAAATCATGGTGTTTGGCCTTGTCACGAGTGACGGGAAAGTGATGCCCGCCCACATCTTTCCATCTGATGTCAGAGTGAACACGGACGTCTACGTGGGGCTTCTGGATGAGGTAGTTTTGCCATGGTTAGCCGCCCAGTATCCCCCAGATCAAAAAAGTTCATGTGGATCCAAGACTCAGCACCGACCCATGTCTCCAAAAAGGCGATCAATTTCCTCAGTAACAAGTTCGACGTTCTGATCAAACCCAATGAATGGCCTTCCAACAGCCCTGACCTCAACCCATGCGACTTCTAGTTGTGGTCAGAGCTGCGAAGGAAGGTCAACAAGAAGCCTCACAACAGCTTGGGCACTCTGAAGTCATCAGTCAAGAGAAACATGGCCACTTTCAGCACGGCTGAGGTTTCCAAAGCCTGCTCCGCCTTCATCCGCCGCCTGAGCGATGTCATCAAGGCCGAGGGCGGCCATATTGAGTAAAATCAATGAACTGTGTTCCATTCAAACTAATTGCACAAAATAAATCATCCTTTTGCTCCAAATCTTGCTGCAGCAGACGTTTCAAATCAATTGTCAATACTACTGCCCCACTCTGTACAAGCATCCTTTTGTCAAAAGATAAAAAAGAAACACAAAGAGGTAACTCCAAAGAATCGGTTTGGGGTTTTGGAGGAGGTCCAAAAAGAAGAGGAAATCCGAAATTCTACCCAACTTTGTCCATCTCGGAGGACAAGTCTTGACACATTTTCTCATTCTTCATTAGACGAGATTACGATAGTCTCGAAAACGGAATGTCAAATATTCGTCACAAACCTCTCGCTCTTGGCGCGCTGTTTGCTCCAAGGGGTACAATCTTGAGAACACATCAAGATCAACGCTATGCAAAATTCAAACATTATTATTCGTGGAGGCTTCGCCCCTATTCTACAAGTCCCTTTTCGTCAAGAAACTGAAAAAAATGGGAAAGAGCGCTTGGAAGATGGCCATGTCGACTTCGTGGAGGAAATCCAATCAGGAGGATCGATCGAAATACGTGCCAAATGCATTCCCGCAATGTCCGTCTCCAAGGTCATGTATAATATCAATTTTTTACTGGACCCTGAATCAAGAATTTATCTTGATGGCCGTTGCAGTTGTCCTGCTGGCGATGGTGGCCTCTGCAAACATGGTGCAGCGGTCGTATTTTACGTAGCCCAGGAGAGATCGGAAGGTTGCACGGATTCCCCGCAACAATGGAAAGCACCATCCAAGAAGACGCTGGACCGTTATCGGAAAGGTGCTGAAATTTGTAAGTTGTACCAAGTACCCCTGAAAGGGAGTACATGTAACTTCGCCCGATCCCCTTTTGGTTTATACACAGGAGGGTCCAAAACTCTCCCCTTCATTTCGATTGACTCCCGCGGCTTTCATGATTTGAAAACTCGTTCTTTCTGCTCAAAACGGGACATGAGGCAGTCTACTCACGGGCTGCTACTCATTCTCAGTCAGTCAACATTCTTCTTTTCCCATAAGCACTAGCCACCAAACTAACGAGTGAATTTCAAAATTAGACAAACCTTTGAATTTGTGTTAGTGATATGATGAGCCATTTTCACCCCTTTGGCCATTCTGGGAGGGCTCACAATCCTCAAGACTTGAGACAGTCACACAATTGCCTTGATTTCAATATGTACGTACATGACTCGTCTTTGCTTTGCCAGTAGTGATCAAGGATCAAAGAAAGAATTCAGTGCAATGTTGCCAGTTCTCAGTCCTCAGTGCCAATTTTTTTCCGTTTGAGCGAGTGATGGCATGCAGTGGAAATGCATATTGCTACATGCCTGTACAAAGGAAATCAACAGGAAAATCTCAAAGCATTGAGATTACAGTTACAGACAAACATTATTTGGGTTTCAAATTTCTGACAAATTCGTAGAATCTCAAAGCCACGCAAAGTTTTAATTGACCTTGAACAGATGACAAGTTGAGAGACAAAAATGGCATAAAAAGAACCTTGAAATTAAATTGAATTGGCCAAAAAGCCGAGAAAATAACAATTTAAGTAACAGCAATGGACATCAAAAAAAGTGAATATAGCAAGTTTTTGAAAACGTCATAAAATGATTAAAATTGTTTTGCCGGTCTCTTTGGATATCTTTGTTTCATCATTCTGATCAATTTGGATGCCTCATATTTAAAATTGGCCAAAAAGGACTTAGGATTCAGCTGATCTGAGAGGAGGTGAAACATTTTCTCTCGTCAATAGTGGACATTTTGTAGTAATATTAACCATAGTGGGCGAGGTATAGTGGAACTTTATTGCCCTAAAAGATCTTGGTGAAGGGGGGAGTGTCTTCTTCGGGCATACCTCCCACGGGGAGGGTTGTGCCGCATGATGACCTTGCGCTCTCCGATTCAGACTTTAAAGTCCAACTTGGAGTCGACCTTGGAGTCGGCAACAACATTAACTTGGCCACTCACACCTGAATTAGGATCATCATGGGCACAAGGTTTATCAAAACCATCGCTCACACCACGATTGGGATCATTGCGAATAGGCTTGCTTCTTGATCTTGTTCTTACAAAATCTTCCGTTTCATAAAGCTTATTCTTTTGTTTGTTCTTCTTATGATGCTTTTGAAATTCTTTTGTTTGATTTTCTTCTTCAATGGGGTTCTTCATGTTGTCTTGTTTGTCCCTTTTGCTCTCCTCCCTGGGAGCTCCTTGACTTCGTTTGTTTTTCTTGTCTTCATTCTTCGGTTCTTCTTGTTCTTCTAGCTCTTTTGGCTCTTTTAGCTCTTCTTCCTCTTCAAGCTCATTTTAAAATTGACCACAAATTGAGCGAGTTTTTACAGAACACAACTGTTTGGTCTTCTGGTATTTATGTTGGATTTTCTTTCCTTTTGGGAAGCAGGTTGTATTTCCTGTGCCCTATGACATTTTGGAAGTTTCCTTGCACTTGCAAGTAGCTATAGAATATGTACCATAGTGTCAAAAATACCCAGGAAATTCATTTTACTTGACGGAAAACTGTGTCTATCAATCGGGTAAATTCTACACGGGCCTGAGAATGTCTCGATTCGGAGAGACAGTTGATTTTGGGCAACACTGAACCACTCAGTCAACCAGACTGCTTGAGCTGTTGCAAGCCAGGTCAGGTGGGCAAGTGCAAGAGGCATCGGTGGAGCGAGGAAAAGGAGCAAGCCGCTCCTAGACCTCCACCTCTGACGCCTGCACCACCCTCCCTAGCTAGCAACAACCCAATCGGAAAATAATCTGGTTGACCGAATGATCCAGAGGTGCCCTCAACCAACATTCTCTCCTCTTCTCTCCTTTCTCAGGCCCTGGTAGAATGTTTCCCTACTGAGAGAAATAGCTATTCTAGATTCAAATCCGTTGATGTAATTTTCAAGGCCAAATCGACCAAATATTTCTTTCCCACGCAGAATACTTTCCCAATTTAGTTGTTGACTTTTCACCTCAAAAATTGGCTTAATAATTAAAAAAGGGAGATTTTGATAATAGTTTTAGGGAAGGTCAGATTGTTTGCCAATATTTCAAAAGATATGCGGAAACCATGATGATTCTTGATATAATACAAAGAAACAAAGGGAATTTTCCTTTAGTTTTGGAAGAAAAAGCCCAAATATTTAAAAAGTGCTCAATACGTTAAAATATTTAAATTAAATATTTTTATATTTAATTAAATATTTTTATATTTAATTAAATATTTTCGGCCACTCTAATGATAAATAATTTGTCAGCTTGTTCCACCAAATGAGCGCCTTGAGTGGTCAGTTTAGCGTCCAGCCAATGAATAATGCGGGAGGCTAATAATTCAAGAAAGAGTTTTTTTGATCATGTTTCCCCTTGGAAATCCTAAACCAGAATCTAACATACAAACTCGATATCTTTCACTTGACGTTGAAGGCATTAGTAAAAGTGCTGGTTTCTAATTCAATTAATTAGTGAGTGATGATCTCATAAGTGACGCCATATAATCCCCCCAGTCACAAACCAGCAAAAAAAAAGAAAGAGAAATTGTCACAGACGTAGTCTCTCTGGGGCACAGGAAATTTGACCACTAAAGGTGGTATATGTTGGAAAAGGTAGTTTCGGCCACTTTTCAATCTACAAGTCAGAATTTCAGCTGGAGAAAGGATTGGACGAATTAGCATTGTTAGTGGTCGTAATCAAGGGGGCATTCTTAATGATCGAGGGCTCAACTTCTGACGTGGACAAAACAAGGGCAGGTTTGAGCCGGTCTAAGGTGATAAAGTCTCTCCGTCCATGGAAATCTACCACAAAATATTTTTCATGGCGCTCTAAAACTTTGTGTGGACCTGAATAAGGGCGCTGTAGTGATCCCTTCAGAGGTCCACGCCTAACATGAACAAACTTTGAAGTCAGCAATGATTGTGGCACAGAATACGGGAATTTGAATGATGCTTTGCTGGTGGAGCTGAAATTGACGCCATAATTTCCTGCAAATTGCGTAGATAACCTTTAGGTATGACTTCGCCTCGCATTGATTCAAAAATTTCACCTGGTAGGCAAAGTGGCCTGCCATAAACTGGATCCGCCGGAGAGCAGTCCGAATCTTCTCGCCAGGCAGTACGGATTCCCAAAAGCACAAAGGGAAGTTCGTCCATCCACCTTGGAGAATCCAAACGGCGGCACATCAGCCCAACCTTCAGAGTTCTATGAAGGCGTTCCACCATGCCGTTAGCCTGGGGATGATAAGTGGTGGTGTGAACAGCAGAAATACCCAGCATAGCATTCAAAAAATTTCTGACGTAAACTGGGTTCCTCAGTCAGATGTTAAATCCCCTGGTACCCCAAAACGACAGATCCAATGCCTCGCCAAGGCTTGAGCACAGGATTCTGCTGTCATGTCCGACATTGGAACCTCCTCAGGCCAAAGCGTGAATCTATCAATGATTGTAAATAAGTGTTGCATACCTTCACTGACAGGCAATGGTCCGACTATTTCCACGTGAAGTGAGTCTAACCTATGAGTAGGTAACATTCGGTGTTGAAGAGGGGCTTTGACGTGGCGATGAACTTTTGAAACCTGGCAAGCATGACACCACTTGCACCACGCACGAATGTCCTTCATTAGGTCATATGTTTTGGGTGTATTGGTCTTGGAATGCTTGCTAGTTTACTTGAAGGTATGCTCCAAAGTCTATTTGAGAGTAAACTTTTCATTAACTTTATAAACACAGCTCCTTTGAAGATTTCTGCAACCCAACCAAATCGCATTCAGTGATTTCATATACTAATTCAATTTGAACTTGTGGCACTCTGATAGTTTGTTGGGTGCAATTTTGACAAATTGTGCCAAACGCAATATGAATCGTCCAGTTCAAGTAAATGGTGTGAGCATATGTTTTGATGGCAACTCTAGAAAGTGTACTTGTTAGTACACTTCGTAGTTCAATTGGCTGGTTTTGTTGACACAGCTGCCATTTTGAAAAGTAAGTTTCTCATTCCAACCTAGAATTGCCTCTACATCTATGATCGTAAATTCATCCTCTCGAAACACTAATTGCCCGCTGGTTCAGCTATTCGACATTTCTCCTTCTTTATTTCATATTACTCCATTCAACTCAAAACATTGATTGATCTCACAGGAGCATGCAAATTTTGGCAGCTAATTTAAGGAAACACTGGAAGGAAGTTCGCTTGCAGTTCGATTGATCAGCGTTGAAGTATTCAAATGGGAGTGCTTCCACAACGTTGGTATGCTCCTCTCTAGGCGTGCTTCTCGGAGAATCTCTCATCAATCAAACCTGATGCTAAGCCCAAATAGCGACCCAGCTTGCTAGAAGTTTACATGAAGTCAATGGAACTAGCACATGTTTGTGCATGCTAAACATATGACTAGCGTTGGAAAATTGTTGACGTATCTACTTGTTGCACCTTGGCACCAGTGGTACACTTCTCTTTTTCATGAGTTGCTTGGTGTACTTCTGATTCAAGAAAGCTTATGCTATCAACAAAACGGCTGAAACTGCCTCGAAGTCACCTTTGCTAGCACACCTTGAAATACACAAAACATCTGACCTATTGAGTGCCACACAAATCGCGTAGATATTGCCATCAATGTAGGCCTTGCTCCCATGCGCGAAAGGCCATGAATTGCATCAAAAACTTTCTTTGTCCATGTAGAAGGAAGCACTGGACGTGGCCTGCCTGTTGACGTGTCGCAAAGAAGCATCACCGAACCAAATGGAACATCCTCCAATGCCATAGAGGTGATGGCAGTGCGATAGGCCTGGATTTCTTCAGAGGCAGCCTGCTACTTAGCCAGTTGACTATTGTCTACGTCTTGGCAGACAATTGGACTTACCAAAGGAGGGCGGAAAAGGGCATCAGCTACGGCATTATCAGAACCAGCTCGGTGCTGAATGTCGGTGGAGAATTCAGAGATGAAAGAGAAATGACGAGTTTGGTCTGAAATGACAAGTTGGTCTGAAGATTTAAAGAACTTTCAATTGGCATGGAGAAAAATGTGTTTTCAAGAAAATATTCAGTATTGACATTGTATCAGTCAATGAGTAAAAGAGACCTCAAATGCTGATATGGGAAGTCTTGATGGCTTCTTGGATATTTTGCGTTTGCTTAACTCACTGGACACTCTCATGAACTAGGTAACTGAGTAGTATTTGAAACGGCAGAAACCTTTTGTCCATGGATGTTGGTTGTCTTGGAGATGAACCCACAGGGAACTTTCAGGTTTTGCTCCTGAACAACACTGAAAGAGTAACTTGTTGTTCTTGTTGTATTGTTAAGTAATAATAGTTTGTCATTGCTCTACTATTCTTTCTGAGCCAAAAGCACAATGGCTTTCTTGAAATTTAGAGACCACTGGGCATTGACAAACAATTCCTTGATAAACTGGTGGCATTGTGCCATTGCTTAAATGGTTCTTGGTCTTGACCATTGAAGCCTCAGTTCAGGAGCTCTTTTCCAACTCAAATGAAACCACGGTTTCAAAACCACTCTTTGATATGCCTCAAACACATTAGTTTGCCTTGGCACAGAGCAAATACTCATTATCAAACATCCAAATCAATGTTCATAGCCAGAGCATGGGGGATTTTGGGCACTATTCACAGGCAAGTTAGGCTCAAAAAGGTTCTTTAGAGCCATAGAATCAAAGAGATAACCATGGCAACTTAAAGCACAGCTTTTCCTACCCACAGCACTTGGGTTCTAGGTGAGATGACACACAATTTAAAGCTTACTCTCCTCTTGGCTGTTGGAACTTTCTTCGCCGTTGTTTACCTAGTTACTTCTGAGCACTCGGTCGCCCTGAGATTTCGAAGCTAGCGCAGCTGGGCCAAGTGGTGTCATTTTTCTACAGATCAAGTAATGACTAGATATCGCATTGGCCCGTTCCCTCGGCGAGAGAAAAGTGTCACCTCTTGGCCCAGCTGCGCTAGCTTCAAAATCTCAGGGCGACCGCGTGCTCAGAAGTAACGACGTTCGCTCGCGTCGAGAACAAAGTACGTACGGTACGTTGAGGTTGTTCAAGATTTGGCCACGTTGACAAAATTTTGAAAAGTTCGAAATTTCCACCATTTAAGGGTGTAGTGTTATGTACCAGCTGATGAAGCAAAGTTGTCTACCTTTTTCTCGCACGAAGCTAGGTGTAGCCATTATATGGTCTGTGCATTTTTCTCTCGCCGATGGAACTCTTGACTATTTTTTCTAAACCCTAGCTTTGCAGGTTGCGTGAGTCAATTTTAACTAACAATCCGAAAACAAAGTTTTTTCTTTAGAACAACTGCAATAGTTCATTTAAAGTTCCAGTTTTGAGGTCAAAAGATGATAGATTCTCGAATTTTTATTAGTATTGATACAATCACCTGCAAGTTTGAATTATCATTTTGCCCATGACCTAATGATGTTTGATTTTTTGGTGGCATTGCCTCTCGGCATTGTAACTGCCGTTCAATGTGAGAGGTCCCAAATACCTGAAAGCTTTAGAACTTCAATTAAAATCAAGCTCCAATACGCACACACTGCAATTAGAGAATTTGTCATAACTATGGATTGTTAGTCTTGATAAAGGAAGAGAAACATTAAGTGTGTCTAGTGCAATGAGTCTCCCTTTCATGTTTCATGAACACTTTTCAAATTTGATTCACAGCAAGGGACAAAAAAAATGAAAATATGTGTCTAAAGACTAGATGAGTCGTTTCACAATCTGTGCTAAATATTCCCATTATTTCTGTTCTAAAACTAACATTTCAAACTCACATTTACAGGTTACATCAAAATAGCTCAAAAATGTACAAAATATCACTTGAAATACATTTTTTTTTCTGTGCTAAATCTTCCCATAATTTTTGTTAAAACTCACATTTCAAACTTTGGCCTTTGGAAACTTTGACAAAAAACAAGTCCATAGATGACTGATTTTATTCACATTACTAGTTATTTTTGAAAATCATTATGGTAAAAACTAACTTAAAAGATTGAATTGAATAATAATATTACATTTTTTCGAGTTAAAGAAAGAACACAGAGAAAGTAACACACAAAAAAACCACGTCAGTGATAAAGAGAGTACAATGCTGCTAGGGTGAATTGGTGGGTGAATTTGAAAGGTTGGTTGGTTTAGTAGAGGATTTGTTTCTCTGTTAGGTAAAAGGGAAAAAAGGAATGTTAGGTAAAAATGGCTCACGCAACCTCTAAAGCGAGAGTTTAGAAAAAATAGCCAAGTCCAAAAAAATTTAAACCATAATAAAGCACACTCAAACTGGTATCAGATTGCAATGTGGGTATTAAAATGCTTTTACTAAAGGGTGTAAGTTAAGCAGTTTGATTTATTATTAAAAAGACAAGACTCTTGTTAACAAATGACGAAATAATATATGAAACATGTTACACACATTAAATCATATTGTATAAATAAAACATGCAAATTGCTCTTTTGTTTTACAAATGTAAATATAATATTATTATAATCATTGAGGCAAATAGCCTCAGTCATGACCAAGGATTGAAGTAATCATGGCAAGGTTTATTTTGCCAAGTAATGTTTCCAATAATAGAACTATTTTAGCTTGAGTATATAACCATTCATTCTTTAGAATTCAATTGCTTTTGCAATGTAAGTGTTTTTTTGTCTGATTTGTACAACTTTCTTTTACGTTTCTTGGACTTTTGGACACTTTTGGGGATTTTTGGACACTTCTGGGGATTTTTGGACACTTTTGGGGATTTTTGGACACTTTTGGGGATTTTTGGACACTTTTGGACCTAGTGTCTAAGATTCTCTCGATGTCGAAAAATGCCCACCCTGCTTGTGATTGATGGCATAATACTTTTTATATTTTAGCCCGATGAAAAGCTTTTGGTTCTGGTTAAGCACTCATTCAGATGGAACTTTCAAGCGATCTTCAGCCAACTTCAGACTAGTTCGTGCATCACTTCATGATTTCTTAATGTTTTCATATCACTTCTAGCCCTTTAGGTTTCACAATTCTTAAGCCTTTGGTGTTATTTGGATCAATAAAAGATGCTTGTTTTCATTTAGACCAAAAATGGGCAAAATGGACCTTTACATCGTTATTTCCTTTTCACACTTTCTAGGATTGTAGAGATTTGGAACCCACGTGACGCTCTCGTGTTATTTAGAGGGATACCTCTAGTGTTATTGAAAGCGGCGAGCCAACATTGTCGTGACCAACAGAGCATAGAAGACACCCACCCACTCAAATCAGTTTGTATTTCGCTAAAGGCTCTTACACCAGCACTCTTCTTTTCCAATTTTGTCAACTCGAAACGTACATATAAATTTTTGTGGATCGTAAACATGTTCTGAAGTGCCAATAAAAGTAGTCGCAAGCGGTTTTTACGAATCATTTCAATGACTCCACACCCGAATGGACTATTGGGTCCGATGTATTGCAACCAGAAACTTAGCACCGCCATCCCATTAGGAAGCCACAAAAATTACTTGATTTTCAAGTTCAGGTCGTTGAGCACTGCCCTCCACATTGTTCTTTTCAGCGTTGTTGAAAGTCGACCAGACTCATATAAAATGTAAGGTGGAATCGAACAAAACAAGTTTCTCGTCCTCTGTCACTTTTAGATTTGGTGTGATGGCCCTGGAATTGGCTTTTCATCTCTGGAATTTCCATCTTGGCCAGGAGACCTACCCCTACTGAATAGTTGCTATCTTTGCCCCAATTACTCGGCGGTTTTTTGTGTTCCACCAATTTGAACTGACTGTGTGGTCATGTCAAGGTTGTTTAAATTCTACTTTCAGTCTGTACTCTATGTCTTGATCTTTCTTCAAGTGTGCAAAAACCTGTTTGAACACCGCTTATTACCGCTAATCAAAGGAACTGCAAATGTATGACAAAAGCAGTTTTGGCACAGTCCTTGGTCAGCTCATCGCTTCTGGGGGAATGCAAAACAGCTAGGAGCACTGAAATAATATGTATTTTTTTCAGTTGAGAATGTATAAATTTCATAAAAATGAAAATCTACGTGTTACTTGAACATATTAGTTGCATTTCATTGCTATCATTCTGGCTTATGTGAGTAAAAAATGCCTACATATATTTGAGAAAGTAGTGGTGAACAAACTAGTTTTTTGCCTTGATCAACCTAGAGGGTCGGTCGAATGGGCATATATTAGATCGACAGGGACGTAAAAAAATCTCCCTAAAACGGAAGGTCAACCAATGGCTCTTTTCTTTTACGTTACGTCAAAACTAGGGCTCGGCGATTCATTGAATAATCAATTAATTTTTGCCAAGGTATTTTCAGACTTATTTCTCAACCTGCAAAGCAAATTTAGCAATCTTGGTAAATAGATAGAGTCCATTTCATAATATATCACCCTATCACCCAACTTAACGTTAAATTTGCATTCAGACAATTGATTTTTAGGCTAATGAGACGGATGAGATGCTGACATTGTTAAAAATACTCTCAAAAATACTGCGCAAACTCTTCTAACGAAAAAATTGATAATTGTGGCATCACTAGCATGGTAAAAGAAATTCATTTAGTTTGAAAAATAAACAATTCACATTCCTTTTATTTTCTAAGCTAAAGAATTCATTTCGATTTCTTAAGTCGTTGTTCATGACCGCTCTAACGTTTTTTTACTCCCTTTTTCTTTTGAAGACAGTACTCTACATGTGGATGAATTAATCGTTTTTCAGATCTTTTCCCCTAATTTTCCCCTCTATCTTGGTTGGCTCTTGGACTAAACAACTTTCGCTTGCGGTGAAAAAGCTGTCTGTCCGTCACCGCCAACAGGTTTTTTTTTTCTTTAAGAAAGCCAAAGTTTAATCAAAGAGACACTTTGGATTTCAGTTGAGTGTCCAATTCTATCGCGACAACAGACTCAATAATCTATATCTGTTTTTGAGTTAAAATCCCATCATGAACACATCAGACAAAGCTTTGACCTTTATTTACTTGATAATCTCTCATAGCTTCCTTTTTTGCCAAGTATCGGGTCAGTATGAGGCAGAAAATGGATATCAACACCATGCTGATCCATATACCCTTCATTATGAGGACAATCAACACCAAGATTACTATAATTGTAAGTATAATCGGGAGTTATTTTTACTCAAGCGCATTCTGACTTCGAACATATTTGTTCTATCCCTTCTAAATAATCGCACCCTTTAAACATATACAACGTAAAGAACTTGGCGATGAGAAGGTGAATGTTTGAATGAACTAATTACAAGTAATAGGATGAGGTTTGATTCTGTGGATTATCATGCTCCAAGAAGCGCTGAATTAACAGAATTAATTCTTGGTGTTAAATTAACATCTGGTGCAAAAAAACTATCAGTGATTAATCTTGACAAAAACTGATATTCTATCCACCTATATCTGAAATTAATCTTATCAGTCTTGGGGAATAAAAAAAGAGCCAAAACATATTTCAAGTTTTCAAGACAAAATGCAATCCAGACTGGATAATATTGATGCTAGATTGCGTTTTGGGGGATCAGAAAGCATAGGAACATCTGGTGCAAAAAAACTAAGTGTATCAGTGATTAATCTTGACAAAAACTGAGGTTCTATCCACCTATATCTGAAATTAATCTTATCAGTCTTGGGGAATAAAAAAAGAGCCGAAACATATTTCAAATTGAAATTTATGCAAGAATGATTACTTGTATAGTAATCTCACTCATTTTTAATCGCGCTTTATTCCTAGTACCCTCAATAACTCTGAGATGTTAGCAACACTAGTTAAATTAGCTCGAGTAGTCAACACTCTCTTTTTAGTGAGTTTCCTATTAAGTGAACATCTGCATAAGGTGAACTTTGTATGTACGTTAACCAATTTGGTAGTGCTGTGTCAATTTATCTCTTTGTTCTGTGAACCTCTCCATTAAGCGAACAAATCAGAGGCTAGTTTTTTAGACGCAAAAGATCTGTCTCAAGATCGTATTTAAGTACTCTAAGTCCGATCTTGAGATCGATCTTTGCGTCTGAAAAACTAATCTCAGTGCTGCAAATCGCGCTCATTTAATAGAGAGTTGACTCTCCGCCAAAAGCAAGTCATGATGCAATGCACCTAAAAACCTAAAAGTGTCTTTCTTTGTTAGCAAAGAGCAGGGCTTCTCAGTTAAAAAATTGGAGCTCTTGTGTGCCCTCAACAACTCGCCTTATTTTACTACATCACTGGAATAAATAAAAACAAAGAGAAAAGGAAATGGAGGCGGGAACGATTAAGGAAACATACTTTAATTGCATATAGACATACCTGGAATTAACTATATATTAACTGTATCGTGCCAAAACTACATAATTCATACCTTTTTTTTGTTTTAGACCCACCAGTCATCCGGAGACCAAGCCCCTTGTCACTTTTTCGAAATGGGATCGATCGCCAAGATGTCCAAGCATTTTTAGCCAGCGTAATTTCACACAACATGCGTCTTCTAAATTTTCTAATTTTTCTAAACTTGATTTGCTTAATTGATTGCAGCCAGCAGCTGGGGCCATTCAGTTTGGCGCCCTAATCATTTTGGGTGGAGCAGCCATTGCCACGGGTATCCAAGCGGCCAACTCGGATCGGGAGATCAATGACTTGCAATCTCGTTTCACCACAGTGTGCAATGCAATCAGAGCGGCGGGAGCAATTGATGGAACTGTCGGAACCACAACCCCTGGACCCCCCACCACCACAACAACCACCACCACCACAACAACAACAACAACAACAACAACTACTACTACTACTACAACTACAACAACTACAACCACAACCACTACAACCACAACCACAACTACCACTACTACTACAACTACTACCACCACTGCACCACCAGTAATTATGGACCCAGCGGGTCGAGAAGCCTTAATGCGAGTTAATGCTATCATTGCGGCATTGCAGCAAGTAGGATCACTTAATTGCAACTTCTGATAGTTTCTAAGGAAACGTTGTTTAGAGAAATACAATGATACTGTTGTTGTATACAATGTAAACAACAACAGAACACCTTTCGCATATCACAGAAGAGTCATTTATTTACTAGCATCCCAATCTAGGAAATCCATTCCACTTTGTTACTTTTTTTTGAGAGCCCACTTGAGAGAGAGTTGAGCATGATTATATGAAGTGGGAAGGGAATGTTAATGCTTAGCATTACTTGGAGGTAATCCCATTCCTTGTAGCGATAATAAAAATTCCGTAACTCAACAACAGGGAATGTAAACCAAACCAAGGAAATCGTAAGACATTTTACATACAATACTTACATCGTAAGAAGGTATTTAGTGATCCTTGACCAAACCCAGGAAGGATGTCAACACTTTTCGTGAAATAATTCTGGTTTCAATCAAAAGATTGTGTTCATCTTTCTTTAACTAACGTTATGGACCTCAAAGAGTTTAAGATTCAATTTTCAGGTCTATTAAACAACGGAGTCATTAGCCCGCATGTTAGGTCAAGGATGGCTCTACGAAGGATTCATTTCAAGGTCAAAGGACCTACAGCTTGGGTCTAACACCAGCAATTTGGGACATGCGATGACTGCCTTTGATTCAATGAATTTTGATTATTTTTACTTATAACATTTGTTTTTGAGCGAATATTGGAACACAACATGTTAACAATAGCAAATAACCAGAGAAATGACATGTGTTCAAGTGAATGATTTGTAGTTTGTAACATTTCAAGCAGAGCAAATAACAAAATAATGGTATGCTTTAGGCCAAATTTATTTTCAATCCTGCATCAGAGTAGAAGCATGAACTTGCAAACGCAAGTCATGGGAAGCATTAGGATTCTCTTTACTCTCAAAGAAGTCTTAGGAGGTTTCTTGGCAACGAAATTTGGCTTTGCTATATTCCCCCCTTATTTGACATTGCACACAACCCCAGAGGGATTCCTTAAACATTGAGGTAATTTGCACACTTCATTACAAGGTTTTAATACTGAGTTTGTCCTTCCTTTGGGAGTTGTGCAAACTTTTTCCCATTTGGAGTTTGTTGCTTTCTTGCTATTGTAACATCACAACACTTGATTGTCAGTTGGGACCAAAACCATTCTTTGAATGGCTTTGCATTGTTTTTTATGGATCTAGTCCAATCTAGCCATGATGCTGCTCTCTTGTGGTTAGGTTTTTTGGACCTTCCGTAATTGGCAGTGTCTTTCAAGACGTGGAAAAAATTGCATTTTGGAGGTTTTTAATACTTTCTTAAAAAACTACTTAGAAAAAAAGGTTACTCTGTGAAGTGATGTTGGCTTTTTGCATGTTACAGATAGAGCAGGAATAATGAAAAATCTTATGCTTAGGGGTTAGGGGTAAAAGCCTTTCTTATTTCTGAGCTGACCAGAGAAAAATCTAATTTAGCCCATTGTTTGGCCCGTAATTCAAAGCTTGCATGCTCATTTTCAACTTGATCAAATGAACTTTTGGTCAGTAAGAGTAGAGAAGTTTGAAGCAAAGTGTAAAGTAAGTGGAGGTTTTGGTCGGTAACAGCACGTTAATGGAGATTGTGAAAGACTAGCCAAAAGTTGATATTTTTTGCTTTAGCAGGAAGAGCCATAGTTTGGAGTCGATTGTCCTAAAATCCTACGTATTTGAAAAAGAATAATAAAAGGAGCCAAAAATCCCCAAAATTCTCAGAAAAAGAGCTTAAAATGGTAAAATATTTCAAAAAGAGCCAAAAAAGCTAAATGCTTAAATTTGGAGCTTAATTTCTAAACTATCTGAAAAAGAGCTAAATTTAGCTCTAAAGAGCTAAAATTGGTCAGGCTGGATCAAATTGATAAGGGTTGGTTCCTGACCAACGTGACCAACTGTTGAAGATCAAACACCTAAAAACATCAGTTTAGAGGCAAATTTTGGAGCTAAAAGAGCTAACTTTTCTTGGAAGAACAGCTAAAAAGGAGCATAATCTGAAAAGGCCAAAAACACAAACACTTATATATTTTTGGACCTCAGATCATTGACAGGGACCTTCTATACTAGAAAAAATGTATTTTCGCCCATTGGAGCGAAAAACTCAGTTTTACCGTTACATTTCGCCAGACGGCGCATGTACAAGGTACTAAAATTGTTGCATAAGTGAGTGCAAGGCAGGCAACAAAGCACCAAAAAATCAGCTGAACGGTTGTTTAGAATTCTGCCGAATTACGAGTAGACAGCCGGCTGGCTGCCCAAGTAAGCCGTACATCAACGTAATCTCCCTGAGTTAAATCCATCAAAAAAAGGGCAAAAAAATTTAAAAAATATATTTCTTACTTTTTTACTCTTTTATCCTTGCTTAAAAGCTAAGTAAATAAGCAGTGATTGTTTATCCCGTAGCTCTGTCGTGGCCTCTGGTGTCTTATTGTTTCACTAAAATTCTCCGATTGCATCTCATTCTCGACCGTTTGTTGCGGAGCAAATAACCGTTCGAAATATTTGATCGAGCCCAGAAAAGAGAAGAACTGACGCGCCAAAAAAAGAGCAGCGCAAAACTACAGGGCGCAAAATCCACCTTAGAGGAGTAGAGAGAGGCCATTGTCGTCATTTTGTCTGCCCAGTTTGCACCTGATATTGGCCAAAGTTGCCCATAAGTTGTACAAAAAATCAAAGCCAAAAGATACATGATCAAAACCATAAAATAATTGATCAAAACCATAAAATAATTGATCAAAACCATAAAATAATTGATCAAAACCATAAAATAATTGGTCAAACCATAAAATAATTGATCAAAACCATAAAATAATTGGTCGAAACCATAAAATAATTGGTCAAACCATAAAATAATTGATCACAACCATAAAATAATTGGTCAAAACCATAAAAACTTTTTAGATCTTCATCTATAGATAGATATCTCTTTAGCTAGAGATATCCTCGAGCAATCAAAGCAGCCGAGTTCTTTGCATGAAAGGTGTGACGTATTAAACCAGGATTAAGAAAGGAAAAGGCATCAAAGAGTTCCAGCTCATCCATAATTTCCATCAGTTTTTTTTACTCTGTAGTTGTTTTCATGTAAGTAGCCAACGGTGTCTCGCTTGAAGTTCTCGCTTGTAACCTACCACGATTTATTCCAAGGCTGCGTGAGTTTATTTATCCTAAAGCAATATTTCATTACTTAAACTACCTGAACCTAAATTAACCAATTCTAACATTTTACAAACTTACCTAAACCAACCAATCTTAACCTTTTACAAACTTACCTAAACTTACATAAAAGCAAACCATTTTGCCAATTCATGACAGAAAAAGTTTATTCCAAAATCCCTTACAGCAGAGGAAACCCAAAATTATAACCTATGAGCTTCGTGCATTGCTGCAACGCTATGCTATTGGGTATGTGGTGTATATGGTGCTATTATATATGCTATGCTCCTTTAACGAGCAGCTGACTGGGAGGTCACAGTACATAAGACTGGGAGGTCACCTTAGTAATACAGCTCCAAATATTGCACCCTGACTCAAACGTTTGACCTATTTTCGAACTTCTCAATGTATACATACTGGACACGTAAGAACAAAAATTTTGCGTATTAAAGCTCAAAGGTTGCACGTGTTTTCCATTTCACTGGTTGCGCTTAAAGGACTCAATTGTGTTGGAGAAAGAGAAGATTTAAACATAAGTAGTGCTGCTCCAAGTTGTCTCCTGAATCAGAGGACATTTAGGGAAGATAGAAAAAAATGTTTCCATGTTAGCAAGACCAAAAATACTTTTTTTAAGTTCAAATTTGACCCTAAAAAGGATTGCCATTTTTTTCATAGTGAAAGAACGTAAACAAAAATCTAGAATCTTAGGACAGAAAATGCAGACAGAAGTTATATGAAAAATTACTTTGGCCCATGAAGAAACAAATTAAGCAGAAAAAAACTTTATTTGTCCAATTCCAGCTGGAATATTTTTTGGCAAATTTGAAACTTAAAAAAATTGTTTCTGGAACTTTCCAAATCTGTTCCACTGTGTAGTCATTAATTTAACATAAAAATAGCCAGAGCATGATCAGTGATCATTGATCACCTAAATTGGTAATAAGGTAGATGAAGACTTGGGACATCCAGTGCATGAGTGAGATGTGTGAAAAAGAAATGATTTTCATTTAAGTATTATTAACATGTCGAGGAAGTAACAATGGTATGCCGGAAGTATAGTGTTTGCCTCCATTTAAAAATCCAATAACAAATTATTAAGTGCAGCCAAATTCAGCGGGAATTCTTATGCATTTTGAATCATTAAAATTCTGTTTATCAATTCATTTGAATGAAATTATAGGGATAAAAACTCGTTCTAAAGCCTGAATAGATTTTTTCACCTCACTTTTGGTTTCATAGTCCTTATTTACTTATCTTATTTCTGTTTCACCCAGTAGGTTTCACCGCCAAAACAACATCATTTTTGTCACGCAACCTATCTTGCCGTTCCGACGTGATCATTCTTGTGGCAATTAGTGTTTACAAAAAATGTCACGCTAAAAACCTTGTGGATTTACCTCTCATTCTGGTTATCTTGCCATCTCCAAGTGTCACATTCTAGTGTTTTAGTGCACAAAGAAATCCAGTCGTGCTGATTGAGAAAGAAAATTTGGTTGGGTCGTGTGTGGCCCTTCAAAGGAAAAGAGAGCTTGACTTCATCCTTCATTCTTTCTTCCAATCAAAGAACATCGTATTCTCCATTGATGAGAACTACTCAAAGTCATTTGCGTCAGTTATGTGTTTGTTCAGCGTGCTTTTGAGCATTTCATCTTTCTCTCAGATCATTCAATGGATAGATAGATGGACAAGAAAAGGATTCAGGGAATATTGGTCTTCTCTTGTCACTACTACAAACTTTGGTGTGGTGATTCAACATGAAAATGAATGGGAAAAAGCAATGGAATCATCACCAATTAGACAAGGACAAGCACGTGGAATTGAAGTGGCAACCCTCAGATACAGAGACAGACTACTTTTGGCTGAAGTCCTACAACTTTGAGAAAGATCAATTATGAGAAGACCAGTCAACACAAGACATCAATGGTTAACCAACCACAAGAGAGGGCCTTCATGGCTGGATTGGACTACATCCACAAAGATGCTAAAATTTGCAGATGATTTGAAGATCATCGGGATTATCTTGCAACCTCAAGACGAGAAATGAGCCCAAAGTGCCTTGAACTCTGCAGAAGATTGGGCCTCAAATGACCTTCAATGTGGATAAGTGTAAGATGATGAGGTTTGGAAAGAGGCCAAAAACCACTCCCAAGGATATCCTGAAAGGCCAGGAATTTGAGAGCATAGACATGGAAACAAACCTTAGTATCATATTCGATCAGAACATAAAATTCCGTGAGCACTATGCTGATACCGTCATGCGGGCGAGGGGAATGATGGGGCTCCTGAGACGCACTTTCACCATGAGGGACAAGAAAATTATAAGTGTACGTTAGACTTCTACTAGAGTGTAACATGACTTTTACTCTCCTTGAAATGTTATAAAATTCAACCCTTCACTTGAACACACGTCATTTCTCTGGTTATTTGACATTGTTAAAATGTTGTTATGTTCCGCCGTTCACTCAAAAACGAATGTTATTAGCAAAATAATCAAAATTTATTGAATCAAACGCAGTCATCGTATGTCCTAAATTGCCGGTGTCGGCCCTAAGCTGTAGGTCCTTCGACCTTGAAGTGAATCCTTCGTAGAGTCATCCTTGGGATAGCTCATGGGCCCACTATTTTGGACTTTCCCCATAGCGCCTGGGCCCACAAAAGACTACCCTTGGGCCCACGTCAGGGCCGCGGCCCTTCGGTTGCCGACCTCTAGTCTAGTCTTTGAGCTCTTTTCCAGACAAGCAATTTGGCACAAGTAGATAACCAGTTACGAGAATTCAATTGCGCGCGATTTTCAATATTAGTTGCCATAAAATTTTACTCTTTCCTTTTAACACACTTGGATCTTCTAAGTAATTGAACTCAACCATTCCAAATGGATCCCAGAGCTAGATCAGTAGTGAGCAAATCACTTTTGATTTGTTTTGTTGTATTGATCTGACTTTCGATAAGATGTGGAGATAGTTGGATCTGGCCTCTGGTTGTATGATCCAAGATCCACATTTTTTTATTATATTCTCCAGATGCATGAATACCTATCGGTGAGTGTAAACTTGATCAACAAAATTCTGGGTGATGGAGTCACAAAATAAACTGAACCAATTTATTCACCAAACCTACGTGTTAGAATTAGAACTCAACTAATAAGAAGACTTTTAACGTTTTCACGATAAGTTTATACGATCAAATTTGGAATTACCATTGATTTTTTCCTCATTGAGAAGACTCAAATCGTCCGCGACCAATCCTCAATAAGAATATTTTCCTCTGATAGTTTTCATAACACGCATTTCAAGTAGGTTAAATGTAACGAACGCCATCTTGATTACATAAAAAGTAAAAAATCTGGCCTTCCGCAAACACATTTTTTCACCCCTTAAAACTGACTTGAAATTAACTCATGAAATCAAATCTTGTTTTCCACTATCCGTTTGAATTCAGAGGTGAAGTAATTGAGAGTCGAAAAAAAGCGACCTTCAGCGGCATTTATAGCATTTCCTGTAATGGAAAGTAGAGAAATTCCGAAAATATGCCCTAATATAGAATATATATAGACATATAGTTTGAATGCCTTTCGTACATCCCCAGTGACTCAAAATTGGCAGCAGCTAACAACAAGTTGTTAATTATTGTATCAAAAAACAGTCTTAAATTTTAAGAACATCGAGATTTTTGCCTCATTTTAAAGTTATTACAAGTTTAAAATGTCAACTTCAGTTTCAAAATTAGTCACCTTCTACATATGAAGAAGGAGAAAAAGGGGGAAAGGAGAAGACAAGAGAAATCAACGAAATCAGAGTGATCAATTTCAGACATTCAAAAAGGAGTTGGGGAAGCTTTCAGACTTGTGGACTTTTAAACACCGCTGTAACAAACCAATGCAATTTTTGTGCATTACAAGAACACAACTTTTGAAGTTAGAATAACTGGCTCTAGAATAAAATGAAAAAAAAATACCAAACACTGATAAAACTTGCATAAAAAGCGAAAGAAGTTGCAACATGGACAGGGTCTCTTAATCCTGTGTACACTCCACGTTTTGAATCGTGAGACTCAATTGGTCAAATACACTACATGGTTATTTAGGGATGGGAACTTAAAACTAACAAGTCCCCTTCTTTCAACCAGTATTACGGAAAAAGTATCGTTAATTTTACCAGATTTAACAATCTCGATAGGACCTTCAACCTAAGTGAAGATTTGAAAATGACTATTGTAGTCTTCTAAGCCAAGGATGTCCTTGTCAAAGCTTAAGTGGCATTTCGTTTCGTCTTTGCAGTGAAGGAAACCTGTTTGAACCACGTTTCATATCACTTAACATTTTTGTTCCTTAGCGGACCCCTCCTCGGAAAACATCTGTCTTGCCAACGACAAGGACCCTAAAGTAGACATGCCTTGAAGCACGAAGCGTCTCCAATAGTTTCATGGGTTATTGATAGAGCCAATCAGATAAGCAAACATATGCAGGATTTCAAAACTTCTAAAGGGCACAAACAAGTTCTTTTTGAACTCTGACGTGATGGATGTCGCAACTGAAGCGTCTTTCGATGACTTACGCCCAGGCAATGGGATAATGCGTTTGTGACTATTTTTTGTGATAAAATGTTGCTTAAGTTATAGTTTGTCATTTAATTTGATATGCTACATAAATATCCAGAATTGGGCATTTCATAGATTTTTTAAAGCTTGGTTAACGTTCAGAAAAAAGAGTTTGCTGGGAAAAGGGAGATTTTTTGAAAAAAAAAAATAGCAAATTTTGGTTGAAATTTTACGAAAATCGAAATTCAAATTTCACTGTGTTAATCCGAAATAACGAAGACAAAATAATTCAAAAATATACATTTTAAGTTTGCTTTAAAATATTTACATTCTTAACTTATTTTTTATTAACAATTTTTTTAAAAACACTAGTAAAGGGGGAAAGACATTCACTCCTTTTTTCAACGCTAAAAAAGTATAAAATATGTCTTGGCAATTGCTTTAACACACCACTCGAGAATTTCAGTTGCATTTTGAAAGTTTAAAGCAGGGATACATTTGGTATCTGCTTTTTATATTTTGATAGAATTTTGCTTCAATCCATAAGGAACCATTTGACATCTATTAATATGGGTTTGGAATATGTATTGGTTATAACGGTTTTAGGTGAATTAATAGTTATTTGACACTTCAACAGAAATTATAACCACCCTGTTTGGATAGTTTCAATAAAAAAATAAGACCGTCCATCAAAATCATTGTCACGTTTTCTTCAAGAATGCAGCACAGTTCTTCATGCTTGGAAGATATTTTTCAGAGAAATTTCCAGGTTAGATTTACCTCTTTCCGTAAATATATGTCATTTACACATACATTACTATGCTCATGGAAAAACTGCCCCCAGATAGACGAGGGGAATAAGCGCAAATACTTTTCAAAAAGCTCAATTTACTACATAATGATTGAAAATTTTCTCTCAAACTAGACCCCAAAATGCGCAAGATACGGAGCCTCTGTATGGAAGATGTATGACTACTAATGGGAAATCCTTTAAGCGCAACCACTCAAATAGAAAAGACGTGCAACTTTTGACCTTAAATACACAAAATTTCTGTTTTTACGTGTCCAATAAACATTGAGAAGTTCGAAACTAGGTCAAACTTTTGTGTCAGAGTGCAATTTTGGGAGCTTTATTAGTATGGTGACCTCCCAGTCAGTTGTGCGTTAAAAGACCGCATAACAAGTAAGAAAGAACGCACCAACAACACCGTACCAAAGAAAAACAAATTTAAAAAAAATCGGAAAGAGAAATCAACAGATGTTGATTGTTTTGGTCTCTCCGAAAAACTGGATTGTCAAAAATGACCGAGGAGTTTAAAGATGTCAAAAGTATATTCAGGTCTTAAAAACTCTCTAAAGTCAAAACTACTGTAAGTGGTCCCTTTGTATGAAATAGATGATAAATCCTTTCAACAGCATTTTTTATTGTGGCAAAAATTTGTTATTGCGTTAAGTATTCAATAAGCAAGTATAAGAATACGTAAGTAAGGTTTGGTCATGAGAAGGTGAATGTTTAAAATGAAGGATAGAGAAGAAGTGAAGTGGAAGTACAAGAGGAAGTAGGAAGAAACCAACCATCGATAAGAAGTAGCTAGATGGGAAGCATCAGGACACTCCTTTTTCCAAATCAAGACAGCAACACTGTTTTTATTTCCAAACATATATTTTTAAAACCCAAACAAATATACATATAAACAAAGAAAGAACCAATTTGTTCGCATCACTTCCCACAACTCCCTCAGCCTGCCATTCCTCACTCCTCCAGAGTTCTGTTCATATGTATGTAAATATTGTATAAATCGACAAAGGCTGAGGTAAACGTAATCGACTTTTATGTCCTGTGCACCATACTTCTATAATGAATGTTAGAGTCTTATGACAATAGCAAATGCCTTGTAAATAAAAACTTGATATGTTAGTCATATATAAGGATATCTTGATTTTGTTACATTCGTGTTCAAGCGATCATTTAGTTGAATAAGTTATTAAATTCTAAATTGTCCACAGAGAAAATAATACTCCTACGTAATTCATTCATTTGCAGCATTTAATTCACGGATCTCTTAGACACCATGGACAGAAGAATGATGTCCTAAACAGGAAACAAGGGCCTCTGTGAAAGTAGGGAAGAAAAAAACTTGTTTCTTCACTTCAGTCAGTCGAGAAAGTCAAATGGTCAGCCAACGAAAAAAATGTCCCTGAAATTAGATCGGTAACAATTGGAGCCAGTTCAAAACTTGTCCTCGGGATTCTATAATTAGGGGTCGACAGTTCATAAAGAAATCAATTAAAAACATCATTAACTCT